>CM060953.1:184497767-184655267 GCA_030765055.1 Mantis religiosa | reverse complement strand
GTGTAATTGGCAAGAGTTCAACTGTAAGTCGGTGGAAATAAAGAACATTTTTGAGTGGTGCAACTGGACTTTTCATTTCACGAACCCACAAAGTCACAGTATTGTCACTGCATAGGTTACGTAGATTTGGAAATATGGCCTGCAGAGATTTAAAACAACTTTTGCTGCAGTATAAACACGTGAACTTGACAATCAGCTGTTTTCAACACTGACTTGATGTTTTGCTGCACGAAAACAAATGAATGAAATCACTGCGGTACACTTCAATCGTCAACTGTCGCAATAACAACAAACAACTGCCGCTCTAACACCTGCGGGGTATTTATACCTCCCAGCCATTGGTTTTAGAAAGCCGCAGAAAGTGGTGAAAAGACAATAATATTGAACGTGTAAGAAATATCCAGAACTTGCTATCGATGAAGCGGTAAATTAACATCCAGAGTTCACCGGTGTGTCAGTTTCAAGCGTACGTGAAGAAAATTCTACAATTGGTGAGGTTAGAATCCCCGGCAAGAAGATACCAATTTACAGCTAAGATTAGAGGAATGTAGATGACGTAAGCAGCAGTTAATTTACGTGACTAGTGGACTTAATTCTATTCATATGTATATCGAATAAAATATCGTGTCCGTAAAATAAGGTCTCCAATTTTATTTAATATAGAAAACATGTTTATTGTCAATGAATGTTACATTGTTGGAAAGGTGGAACTTTCAACTATTTTTCAACGTAATCACTACTGATATTGATGCACTTTTGCATGTGCTATGGCAGTTTTTGTATACCCTTGTCATAGCACTCTTCCATCAAGTTGCGCACGTTTTTCAAATCATCGTCTGTCTGGAAATGTGTTCCACCCAGTTGTGTCTTCAACTCAGGAAACAGATGACAATCACTAGGTGTTAAGTCTGGACTGTAGGGGGGATGGGCGAGGATGTCCCATCCGAACTGGGCCAGATCAGCCATTTCATGTGCAGTATGGGGACGAGCGTTGTCGTGATGAAAAATCACTCCCTTCGTCAGCATTCCTCTCCTTCGATTTTGAATGGCGCGTCGCATTTTTTTAAAGTCTCACAGTAGATAGCGGCGTTTATTGCTGTGCCGGTAGGCATAAACTCGCACAACAATACAACTTTTCTGTCCCAGAACACACTGGTCATCACTTTGCCGGCAGAAAATGTCTGTTTGAACTTTCGGGGCTTCAGCTATTTCGAATGCCGTCACTGACGAGAACGTTCTTTTGTTTCTGGTGTTGTGAATGCACCCAGGTTTAATCGCCAGTGACAATCGAATAATCCAACAATTCCTCGCCATTTTCTGCATAGCGCTTAAGCAATCGGTGGGCCGTTTCTACACGTTGCCGTTTATGGTCTTCGGTGAGCATTTTGGGAACTCACCTCGCACACACTTTGCGATAATGCAAACGTTTGGTTAAAATCTTGTCAATCGTAGTCTTACTGACTTCAGGGATAACTCCGCACAGCTCGCGAACTGTCAGACGCCGATCTTTAAGCATTTCTTGCTCCGCTTTTGCAATTGTTTCGGCTGAAACCGAAGGCCGACCAGAACGCTGTTCGTCATGGACGTCTGTACGTCCGTCTTTGAACACTCTGACCCACTTTCGCACGTTTTCGACATCCATATACTGTGGCCCATAGACTTCGAATAACTGACTATGAATTTAAGTGGGGATAGTGCCCTTGGCACTCAAAAAACGGATCACTGCACGCAACTCACACTTGGCGGCGAAGTGATAGGAAGCTCCATCGCAAACGGCTGCCCAGAAAGACTAATGGTTGCAACGGGTTCATTGTGGTGGAGATTGGAAGAGGGGAAACCAAGCTACATACCAGTGTTGCCGGATCTCGCGTAATAGCGTTCCTCGCGGCTCCAGTGATATACTTAGGCGACTCTTTATCTTTGAGTCATTCGAGGTACGTTCAAGCTATAACACTTTCTATTTTTTTAGGACTGGGACGAGATACGAACTTCTGTTTTTTGAAATACACGGGCACTCTTTGTGAATGTGTGATAGAGATGGCAGCACTGTACAGTGCATACAACTCTAGTGGCACGACGAGAGTTGGGACTATTTTTGATACTTAAAATGGCGACGTTTTCATTGTAAGAACAGCGTGTAATCATTCGTTTTCTCCATTTACATAGTGTGACATCTATTGAAATTCATCGCCAGTTGAGTGAGGCATGTAGTGATGGAACCATGGATGTGTCTAATGTGCGTTCCTGGGCACGAGAGTTCAATGAAGACAGAACATCGTTTGACAACAAACCAAGAAGTCACGGCCTTGCACCAGCCGGTCTGAGACATGATCCAGCGAGTGGAGAACGTTGTTTAAGAGGATCGTCGACTGAGCATAGCGGACATCGCATCCAAAATTGGCATTTCCGTGGGATCTGTGCACACAATCCTGCATGAAGATCTGAAAATGCGAGAAGTGTTCTGCCTTCATTGAACTGTGGCATCCAGGAACGCAAATTAGATACATCCATGGTATCTTCACGACATGCCTCACTCAACTGTCTTGGTTTGTTGTCACACGATGTTCTGTCTTCATTGAACTGTGGCATCCAGGAACGCAAATTAGATACATCCATGGTATCTTCACCACATGCCTCACTTAACTCTCTTGGTTTGCTGTCACACGATGTTCTGTCTTCATTGAACTGTGGCATCCAGGAACGCAAATTAGACACATCCATGGTACCATCACCACATGCCCCACTCAACTGTCTTGGTTTGTTGTCACACGATGTTCTGCCTTCATTGAACTGTCGCACCCAGGAACGTACATTAGACACATCCATGATACAATCACCACATGCCTCACTCAACTGTATTGGTTTGTTGTCACACGATGTTCTGTCTTCATTGAACTGTCGCACCCAGGAACGTACATTAGACACATCCATGGTACCATCACCACATGCCTCACTTAACTGTCTTGGTTTGTTGTCACACGATGTTCTGTCTTCATTGAACTGTCGCACCCAGGAACGTACATTAGACACATCCATGGTACCATCACCACATGCCTCACTTAACTGTCTTGGTTTGTTGTCACACGAAGTTCTGTCTTCATTGAACTGTCGCACCCAGGAACGTACATTAGACACATACATGGTACCATCACCACATGCCTCATTTAACTGTCTTGGTTTGTTGTCAGACGATGTTCTGTCTTCATTGAACTGTCACACCCAGGAACGTACAATAGACACATCCATGGTACCATCACCACATGCCTCACTCAACTAGCGATGAATTTCAATAGATGCCACACCATGAAAATGAAGAAAATGAATGATTACATGCTGTTCTTGCAATGAAAACGTCTCCATTTTAAATATCAAAAACAGTTCTAACATTCGTCGTTGTCACTAGAGTTATATGCACGGTACAGTACTGCCATCTGTTACGCATTTGTAAAGAATCCACGTGTATTTGAAAACAATGTAACATCCTATATGGTCCCAGTCCTGAAAAAAGGTGTTATAACTTGAACGCACCTTGTACAAGGGGCGTCTAGATAGCAAGTTCTGTTTCAATTTACCTCCGCTACAGCGCTGCGATCGAAGTTCCGCACATGCGCGGTAGACGCTCTGTATCATGGAGGGGAAACGTGCGCCATTGTGAGATCGCTGTCAGCCACGTACGCTTTGTTGTGCTTGTTTACAATGTCGGTGTTGATTGAAAATACCGTCGCTTGTGAAATGACATCTGTGATTCGTTTTCTGAATGCTAGGAAAGTGAAACCGACTGAAATTTATCGGAAAATGTACGACGACAAAAGATGTGTTTCTTCACGACAACGCACGACCACACACTACAGATGCAAGAAAAACTTACTACAGGGATTTGGGTGGAACGTGTTTTACCACCCCCAGTACAGCCCTGACCTCGCTCCTAGCGACTTTCATCTGTTTTTGCATCTCAAATCTTTCCTTGGCGGTCAACACTTCAACAATGAAGAAGAGATGGAAGAAAATGTTTCCAACTGGTTGAAGACACAGGCGGCAAACTTATATGAAGAAGATATACGAAAACTTGTGCCTTACTATGACAAATGCCTTCAAACATTTCGGCAGTTATGTGGAAAAGTAGTTTAAGAGTTGTAGAGTTTTCTGTAATAAATATTTTTTCTGTATTTGTACACAATTTAATTTTATTACCAAGTAGTTTAAGAGTTGTAGAGTTTTCTGTAATAAATATTTTTTCTGTATTTGTACACAATTTAATTTTATTACCAAACAGAACTTACTTTGTATTTTTCAGAGAGAGTTGATAGTTTCTTTTCCAGTAACAGTATCGAGTGTATGTGTACTAGAGGGACTGCTGGTACTACAGGCACAGAACGCATCTAGGACATGAAACTTATAACCGGGATCGCGGTGAGAACATGACCCTCATCCTTTGTCCTGCTCAGCTCAAAGCGGAGGGCGTGAATTGAAAAACTCCAGTAATTACTCATTTCGCATTTATTGTCCTCCATTCACTGGGAAAAGAATCGAAAACTTTATACACTAAACCCGGGGCAATAATAAAAGTGTCCCGCAGCCCTTTTCCAAAAGTTTTTCCGACCGTTGAGACCGCTTTCACAAATAGTGAAAGAAAACATCAATTAAAGAAGTTGAAGACAAGACAGCTTGGCAGGCAGCCTTTGTTGATCCCTGTAAGGGATACCCAAACCTAACTAATTTAGCTGCATTACACTTTAATATGTGACGTCTTTTGTTCTCTCGCGTCCATTGTTAGTATCTGAAATACTTCAAAGTCGGCGTTCATATCCTGAGACAATATAACGTGTCTAAACTGGCACAAGAATTCTGCAGTAATCGATATACCACAGCACACATAGCTAAGAGGTACTTACTGCTAGTGTGATCAGGGTTCGAGCCCCGTCCACTCCGATCTTAGGCTTTCAGCTGTTTCCCTGGTCGGTATGCGAGCGTTCAAATGTTTATTTACCACGATTTCCTTTCAGTCGTGTTTCCAGATGTCGTGATGTGACACATAGTCAGAAATGCTTGCTTCAAGGAGCTGGTTGCAGTCATTTGTCGATCTCTCTGAACAGCTGGATGTTTAGTTTACTGGTTGCAGTGGTTAAGTGTCTTCGAGTTCCTGTCTTCGAGTGAATTGTTAATTTATCTGCAAAATTTTGCTTAAAATGAAAAAAAAAACTGAATGCAAGTAAGAGGGTGATAAAGCATTTTAGATAACGAAATGTGTATTTTAAGAATACTAAGAACAAAATATCGGTTAAATGTAAAAATTGGTGTACAAATTCACCTTCGCCTTTGTGACGTAGGTATATGCACTACGTAGGTACAAGAGGTTCCAAGTTAGAGGCTCGTTCAGGGTGAGTTATCTGTGTAAGGTTATCTCCAGGTTTTCTCTTATCCTGAAAGATGAATGTCTGGTAACTGTAAGCTCTGTGTAACCCTTTAACATTATTTCATTCAACGTCCGATATGACTTAACGTTGGAGGTTTTCTCTTATCCTGAAAGCTGAATGTCAGGTAACTCTAAGCTCTATCCACCGTGTACTCAAAGCTCTATCCATCCTGTACTCATTTGAGCATCATTTTTTTCATCGTCCGATATGACTTAACTTTGGAGGTTTTCCCTTATCCTGAAAGATGAATGTCTGGTAGCTCAAAGCTCTATGTACCATGTACTCATTTGAACATCATTTCATTCATCGTCCGATATAACTTAACGTTGGAGGTTTTCCCTTATCCTGAAAGATGAATGTCTGGTAGCTCAAAGCTCTATGTACCATGTACTCATTTGAACATCATTTCATTCATCGTCCGATATAACTTAACGTTGGAGGTTTTCCCTTATCCTGAAAGATGAATGTCTGGTAGCTCAAAGCTCTATGTACCATGTACTCATTTGAACATCATTTCATTCATCGTCCGATATAACTTAACGTTGGAGGTTTTCCCTTATCCTGAAAGATGAATGTCTGGTAACTCTAAGCTCTATGTATCCTGTACTCATTTGAACATCATTTCATTCATCGTCCGATATGACTTAACGTTGGAGGTTTTCCCTTATCCTGAAAGATGAATGTCTGGTAACTCTAAGCTCTATGTATCCTGTACTCATTTGAACATCATTTCATTCATCGTCCGATATAACTTAACGTTGGAGGTTTTCCCTTATCCTGAAAGATGAATGTCTGGTAACTCTAAGCTCTATGTACCCTGTACTCATTTGAACATCATTTCATTCATCGTCCGATATGACTTAACGTTGGAGGTTTTCCCTTATCCAGAAACATAAATGTCTAGTAACTTTAAGCCCTATGTACCCTGTACATATTTGAACATCATTTCATTCAACCTCCGATATAACTTAACGTTAGAGGTTTTCCCTTATCCTGAAAGATGAATGTCTGGTAGCTCAAAGCTCTATGTACCATGTACTCATTTGAACATCATTTCATTCATCGTCCGATATAACTTAACGTTGGAGGTTTTCCCTTATCCTGAAAGATGAATGTCTGGTAACTCTAAGCTCTATGTATCCTGTACTCATTTGAACATCATTTCATTCATCGTCCGATATGACTTAACGTTGGAGGTTTTCTCTTATCCAGAAAGATGAATGACTGCTAACTCTAAGCTCTATATACCATGTACTCATTTGAACATCATTTCATTCTTCGTAGGATATGACTTAACGTTGGAGGTTTCTCCTTATCCTGAAATATCAATGTCTGGTAACTCTAAGCTCTATGTACCCTGTACCAATTTAAACATTATTTCATTCATCGTCCGATATGACTTAACGTTGGAGGCTTTCTCTTATCCTGAAAGATGTCTGGTAACTCTAAGCTCTATGTATCCTGTACTCATTTGAACATCATTTCATTCATCGTCCGATATGACTAAACGTTGGAGGTTTTCCCTTATCCTGAAAGATGAATGTCTGGTAACTCTAAGCTCTATGTATCCTGTACTCATTTGAACATCATTTCATTCATCGTCCGATATGACATAACGTTGGAGGTTTTCTCTTATCCAGAAAGATGAATGACTGCTAACTCTAAGCTCTATATACCATGTACTCATTTGAACATCATTTCATTCTTCGCAGTATATGACTTAACGTTGGAGGTTTTCGCTTAACTTAAGAGATGAATGGTTAACTATAAGCTTTGTGTACCTTGGATTCGTTAGAGCATCTGTCATTGATCCTTCGATATGACAACGTTGGAGGATGTTAATAAATATTAAATGAATAAGCAAAGATTATGTAAGAAAGAAGATATTACTCCTTTTATCACCTCTCACTTTTTTTTATTTTTTTATTTTTTGTTTTGTTATGAATAGGTTATGAACTTCTGATGTTTGAATAAAATTTGTGAGTCTTTGATGAAATTAGGTTTTTCAAATTTTTTACGTATAGGGTATGACATTTTTTTGAAAATCTTAGTTCGAATCCATGGAAGTTTTACGCTAGTAGAGTAATTGTAGAGTTCAGCTGTTAAAGTGACGGTTGAGCTCTCCTTCCACCAGATAGAAGCACCTGGCCTCCCAGTGCTAACACTCCACACGAAATTCCTTTCGTTCTTATGATAAACGTAACTGTTCATCTGTAAGAGGGTGGATTTCTGATATGCTGACTTGAAGCATTGTTCCTTACAAATTCTTTATAAGGTTTGAGGATCAAGAGCTCTCAACGTCATGCGATACAGCCCAGCAGGTAGTGCATCAAATTCTTCTCAAGTAGGTATACTTCGGTGTCTTAATGAAACTACCAACCTCATACCACCGCAGTAGTCAGCATTGCCGAGTTGTATTTAACTGAATATCCAGACTTGTTTGTCCTCTAATATGTATCAACAATTATTATTGTTTATTCTTTTATAACTAGACACCAAAACTATAGGTATGAATAAGTGATATTTGCAATACTTTAAATATGCCAAAAATAATTATTTTAAGCCCTAAATTTTACGTAATTGATGTCTCTATTATGTGGTTACTTTATTTAGAGGTAGTACTGGACTCTAACAAAAGTTCGGAGCCGAGATATCATCAAAACTACCAGTTTTGAGGGCCCCTGAACTGAAAAATATATTTTTAGTAAAAATCTATGCTTTAATGTAGCTGTAAACAAACTCATCTTCAAGACAATCCTCTTATTGGTAAACAGCTTTTACAAAAATCACCCCTGGGTTAAAGTACCAGGTGTTTAGGACATGTTCATGACAAATAAAAGGCAGATCTACTTTTAATAATTTTTAAAACATGTTCATATGAAGGATTTTTTGTTGTTTTGGTGTGGGAGGGTATTCTTGAAATATTTGTCACCAATAAATATACATCCTATATTTGTCTGAAGTAAAATTATGTCAACGTTTGTCGTATTTTATATCGACACATATTTTCTGAACAGTAACTAACTCTACTCCATTCCATAACAATCTCAATAAAAATTCACGCCTTCTTTGCAAATAAGTAGTATTTTGTAAGTTCAGTTAGTTTGCATTGTAGCAAAAACGATACGAATTTCATCTTAACTCACTTTATTTGCCCAATGCCAACTTACAATCAGTTTCTCTTTTTCTGCAAATACCCAACATAAACATATATTTAATATTCTTTTATGTTTCTGCTGCAAGCATCAACTTGCGCTGCTTGTAATTTCTTCCAGGTACACACAACGTTCCCCTTTTAGACAGTTCTGCTTGCCAACTGTGACATGACAACCCTTTTTTCTGCATTGTCTTTAGACTGACTGATTTATGAATTGAAACTAAAGGTATTTCAAGTCTATGTCGGTCAGAGAGAGTATGACGTTTCAGTGTTAAAATATGAAAATCGATTGAAAATATGCAAGACCTTCTCGGTAAATAGGTGAAAAGATGTTTCGGGAGCGTAGATCTCTCCCATCATCAGGATATTTTAATAAATGTTATAGCATTACCAACTCCAATACTCAGACCTTTATACAGATTCCAAGATGGCGCCCGTCGAAGCCCAGTGACTCTGGTTAAGCAGAATAGGAAACTATACACAATGGACATAATATAATCCATATTACGGAGCAGCGAGGTAACTCCTAAGCATTTATCAATTTATACTTTCAACTAAAACGTGTAATAACATAAATAAAGAGCATCATGACAAATCCTAAGAGCTTATCACATTATATAGTAGCACGACCAGTACTATGCATTTTCCACCTTATACTTCCAATCAAAATTTAATTTATAAGGCATGACAACTCATAAGCATTAAACACAGCAAACTTTATCTTATTGGACTCAATCATCCTATCGTCTGTAGCAAGTACTAAAGTTTCTTTTATATTGTTTACATAGTAACCTTTTCTGGTAAGGACATAGGTACTGCTTATACTATAATATATAAGAGAACTCACCAGATTGTCCAGTTTACTCCAATTGTCACGTTTGAAGGTGTCAGTTCCCTCACACTGCAAGAGCCATTTAAAATTTTCCACGGGAAGGCTCATAATATTGCTTCTAGGTTATGAAATTCTTTGAAACTTATTAAGTGAAGGAACTTCAGTGAAGCTGGGATCTTGAATGTTATAGAAAAGAACGTAACTAATCGTCTTTAATAATAACTATCAATGAGTTAAAATCTCCTCACCACTTCGGTTCAAAACTGTCAATAACATCTTGTGAACACCAAATATTAAACTTATCTTTACTCTCTGTAAAATGTGTTGGATGCATTCTTCAGGATTTCGTTTGTTTCTGGTTGAGCTTTAATGTGTGATAGGAGGGCTGATTCTTAAAAATCGTGGGGTATGCATCATCTATTAATTTTGGTACTTTTCGAAGGGCACGAATTGGTTCACCATCATTTACTGGAAAGATGTCTTCCTTAACCTCAAAGCACTGTTCAAAATGAATACAAACTACAGTTTTGTCACTTACTTTAAAATCTTTATAATGTATGTTCCTGGTCCACTTATCCCATTACGATTTTACCTTCGGAAATTTAAATGTCGTATGAGGTACACTACCATAATTAGATTGCAGCTGGGAACACAACAAAGATGCATTTCGACAATACTTCACAGTATATATTTAGGTAAACGTTATCACTTTATGTTAAATACTTAACTATAAACTAACTCGTTAGTCACTAATTGCCACTGTAATATGAATTACATTAATTCTTCAAACACACAAAGTAAACACACACTTTACTCTGTAGATATAACCACAACATAACAAGCTGGGCCACGAGCGCCGCCATTTTTCCTACAATCGATTCTCGTATTGGAGTATGGAGTATTGGAGTTGCTGTTGCTAGAGCCACAAAATAGATATAACACAAAAATCGACAAAGACAAAACACTATCATACTCACATCACTAAACAAAAGACTGCGTAAATTAAATGCGGGCCAGGAGACGGCGTGAGTGTAGAAAACTTAATATGTCAGAGAAACGTAACTACTTAACTTGATTATCAAGCTGGATAGATCTGTGCTTCTTAAGCCGACTGATCTCCATTTTTAAGACTGGCTTCCCAGAGGAGCTCAACTGAAATCCAGTATCACGATTAAGCGTGCTCCTCTCGGAGAAAATGCCCAAAGCCTCCTTCTGTGACCTAAGTAGTTTTTTACACTCACGCCATCTCGTGACTTAGCATTTAACTTACGCAATTTACACAGTGTTTTGTTAAGTGATGCGAGTATTGGTGGTGCTTTGTTTTGTCTTTGTTAATTCTTGCATTATATATATATATATATATATATATATATAGTGTTTATAACTTGTCTTATAAGTATCCTGATTATGAGATTATCGTCTTTTCACCTGGCTTGTTTCCCCGAGAAAATCTGGAATATATTCCACGCCAGAAAAGTTTCAGGTCTTACGAGGGTAGTCTGAAAAATTTCCGACCTCAACATCAAGATGGTAGCACTAGTAAATAAAAGCTAGTGAATTTCGTTGTTCATCTGTTGACAGTTACCAAAGTTTCAGCCATTTTGGACGCTCAGTTGTTATGTAAACTCGTTTGAGTGAGTTGATCTGAATGCTTTTATGAACAAACTGGACAAATGGACAACATCTTGACAGGTAATACGCCTACGCAAATCAAAGATGAGTTAGATTCTGTGTATGCGACACTGCACCATCTTTTACCTCAGTGAAACTTTGGGCAGCTGAATTTAAACGTGGCCGTAAGAGCTTGGGAGACGATGAACGTTCGGGACGTCAAAAACTGCAACTACCGACGAAAACCTCGCCAAAGTTCACCAAATGATGCTAGACGACCAACGAATTAAAGTGAGAGAGATAGCAGAGGCTATGGACATGTACAAAGAACGTGTTTGTCACATATTAAATCAACATTTAGACATGAGAAAACTGTCCACGCATTGGGTACCGTGTTTGCTCACGTTAGGCCAAAAACGTTCTCGAAAGAACATTTCCAACGCTCTGTTGGCGCAGTTTAGGTGCAATAGATCCGAGTTCTAGCGCCCATTAATTACCGTAGATGAAACTTGGATACACCATTACACGCCCGAATCAAAAATACAGTCCAAACAGTAAACAACAAAGGGGGAACCGGCTCCAAAAATAGCAAAAACTTTTTTGGGGTGGGAAAGTGATGTTGACTGTTTTTGGGGATAATCATGGCGTTATTTTAAACGATTACCTTCAGTAAGGAAAAATAAACATTACAAGAGAATACTACGCATCATTACTTGACAAGCTAAATGCAGAACTTGCGGAAAAACTGCCACATTTACAGAAAAAGAAAATCCTGTTACATCGAGATAGCACATCGTCTCACACCTCTGCGGTTGCAATGGCAAAAATCCACGACTCACCAGATCTAGCCCCAAGTGACTTCCTTTTCTTCCCTCATCTGAATATTGCGCTCGGACAGAGATTTTCGTCAAATGAAGAGGCAGTTACCTTCGTGAACGATTGTTTTGTAGAGAAAAACGCCGAGTACTATTTGGATGGGTTACACAGATGAGAGCATCGCTGGGAGAAGTGTATAGAGTTACAAGGACACTATGTTGAAAAACGCCGATTACTATTTGGACGGGTTACAGAGATGGAAGCATCGCTGGGAGAAGTGTGTAGAGTTACAAGGAGAGTATGTTGAAAAACGTCGAGTACTATTTAGACGGCAACAGAGATGGGAGCATCGCTGAGAGAAGTGTATAGAGTTACAAGGAGACTATGTTGAAAAACGCCGATTACCATTTGGACGGGTTACAGAGATGGAAGCATCGATGGGAGAAGTGTGTACATTTACAAGGAGAGTATGTTGAAAAACGTCGAGTACTATTTAGACGGCAACAGAGATGGGAGCATTGCTAGGAGAAGTGTGCGGAGTTACAAGGAGACTATGTTGAAAAACGCCGAGTACTATTTGTACGGGCAACAGAGATAGGAGCATTGCTAGGAGAAGTGTATAGAGTTACAAGGAGACTATGTTGAAAAACGCCGAGTACTATTTGGACGGGCAACAGAGATGGGAGCATCGCTGGGAGAAGTGTGTAGAGTTACAAGGAGACTATGTTGAAAAACGCCAAGTACTATTTAGACGGGCAACAGAGATGGGAGCATCGCTGGGAGAAGTGTGTAGAGTTATAAGGAGACTATGTTGAAAAACGCCGTGTACTATTTGGACGGGTTACAGAGATGGGAGCATCGCTGGGAGAAGTGTGTAGAGTTACAAGGAGACTATGTTGAAAAACGTGGAGTACTATTTGGACGGGTTACAGAGATGGGAGCATCGCTGGGAGAAGTGTGTAGAGTTACAAGGAGACTATGTTGAAAAACGCCGAGTACTATTTGGACGGGTTACAGAGATGGGAGCATCGCTGGGAGAAGTGTGTAGAGTTAAAAGGAGACTATGCTGGAAAATAAAAAATAAAAAATTCTGTAAAGAATGTTTTGTAGCTTTATTAGGTCGGAAAACTTTTCAGACCACATATGTACTTAAGCGACTGAAAGTGTTTTGATATCAGAGTACATACGTACACACAAACTCTTAGAGTTTATTAAATCAGTATAAATGTCAGTACCGCCAGCCAGGTGTGTCCAGTATTTAAATATGGAGGCATGAATGTAACTAGATATTTGTCAGGGGTGTACAACATAGTCGCGCGTTTTTATTTCCTTATTACAAGATCGACTTGAGCAGCTTTTGCCAATATAACGAATAACAGACTATCCCTCCTTGCACAAAATGAATAGAAATAAAACAACCCCTTTGTCTTAATACTTTTTGGGACTGAAAAGGAATCAAGTAAAGGCTAAGCACTCCAGGGGGCACAAACATCAAACTTTTTCGTGTACTGAAAATAAAAGAGTGTATATAAAACGTTCGTTTGAGCACAAAACCAAGTACACACGTCTACTACCCCAACATAATACGCACTCTGCCCTTTATTCTGACCCATTTAGATGCCAGCAGGTAGCTATATCTTTTTTCTCTCCTTTCCACTGTAGTACATTTCTGCTTGATATTTCATACTCTCTTTATAACAATACCAGCAGCCAGCGCGCTCTCTCTCTCCCTCCATTGTCTATTAAAACGCAATTATAATAGAAAATCAAACAATAGCTTCGGGGACCAGAGCATTTGAAGCGAATGCTACTTGGTCCTATGTTTCAACGTCTCCCTATTATGTTGGCCCCCCTTGCTTCACCTGCAGTTCATGGAGTGTGTTAATTTGACAGCCCTTCCCTCCCATTGACATCAACTTCTGTAGAGGATTAGAAACTTCCAGGCGCGTGCAAACATTCGCTCTTTGTTGCCGATGATAGCGGGTCATTATCGCAGATACAAGGGAGAGTCACGCTTTAATCTGTAAAAATGTATATAGCACGTCCATTCAAGGGGAAAAGTGAACGTAATTCCCTTGTATAAACCCAGGTAATGTGGTAGGGCTCGCATTAACGAGGTCCCAGGTTCAATTCCCATTGGCCAGGGCAGTATGAAAATCGCTTATACTGTGGTTACCTGAGTCGGTAGGTCGATCGTAGGCCTCTTTTGTTTGAAATAAACGCCCTCTAACCTTACGTTATACAGAAGATGAAGGAAATTATGTTCAAATGAGCCCAGGGTACATAGAGCTTAAAGTTACCAGATATTCATCTTTTAGGTTAAGAGAAAACCTACAACGTTAAGTCATATCGTACGATGAATGAAATAATGTTCAAATGAGTACAGGATACATAGAGCTTAGAGCTACTAGACATTCATCTTTCAGGATAAGAGAAAACGTGCAGCGTTAAATCATATCGTACGATAAATGAAATGATGTCCAAATGAGTACAGGATACATAGAGCTTAGAGCTACTAGACATTCATCTTTCAGGATAAGAGAAACCCTCCAACGTTAAATCATATCGTACGATAAACGAAATGATGTCCAAATGAGTACAGGATACATAGAGCTTAGAGCTACTAGACATTCATCTTTCAGGATAAGAGAAAACGTGCAACGTTAAGTCATATCGGACGATGATTGAAATGATGTTCAAATGAGTACAAGCTGCATAGAGCTTAGAGTTACCAGACATTCATCTTTCAGGATAAGAGAAAACCTCCAACGATAAGTCATATCAGACGATGAATGAAATGATCTTTAAATGAGTACATGATACATAGAGCTTAGAGTTACTAGACATTCATCTTTCAGGATAAGGGAAACCTCCAAATTTAAGTCATATCGGACGATGATTGAAATTATGTTCAAATGAGTACAGAGTACATAGAGCTTACAGTTACTAGACATTCATCTTTCAGGATAGGAGAAAACCTCCAACTTTAAGTCATATCGGACGATGATTGAAATTATGTTCAAATGAGTACAGGGCACATAGAGCTTAGAGTTACCAGACATTCATCTTTCAGGAGAAGAGAAAACCTCCAACTTTAAGTCATATCGGACGATGATTGAAATTATGTTCAAATGAGTACAGGGTACATAGAGCTTAGAGTTACTAGACATTCATCTTTCAGGATAAGAGAAAACCTGCAACGTTGTCATATCGAACGATGAATGAATTGATGTTGAAATGAGTACAAGCTACATAGAACTTAGATTTACTAGACCTTCATCTTTCAGGATAAGAGGAAACCTCCAAAGTTAAGTCATATCGTACGATGAAGGAAATGATGTTCAGATGAGTACAGGGTACATAGAGCTTAGAGTTAGCAGACATTCATCTTTCAAGATAAGACAAAACCTCCAACGTAAAGTCATATCGGACGACGAATGAAATGATGTTCAAATAAGTACAGGGTACATAGATCTTAGAGTTACTAGACATTCATTTTTCAGGATAAGAGAAAACCTCCAACGTTAAGTCATATCGGACGATGAATGAAATGATGTTCAGATGAGTCCAGGCTACATAGAGCTTAGAGTTACTAGACATTCATCTTTCAGGATAATAGAAAACCTCCAACGTTAAATCATATCGGACGATGAATGAAATGATGTTCAAATGAGTCCAGGGTACATAGAGCTTAGAGTTACCAGACATTCATCTTTCAGGATAAGAAAAAGCCTCCAACGTTAAGTCATACCGGATGATGAATGAAATGATGTTCAAATGAGTACAGGGTACATAGAGCTTAGAGTTACCAGACATTCATCTTTCAGGATAAGAAAAAGCCTCCAACGTTAAGTCATACCGGATGATGAATGAAATGATGTTCAAATGTATGCAAGGTTCATAGAGGCTATGGTTACTAGACTCTCATCATTCAGGATAAGAGAAACCCTCAGAAAAGCCTTATCCAGATAAGTCACCCTGAGCGAGATTCGAATTTGAATAGCGACGCTACCATCATACTACAGAGGCGGGCTCAATGCTAGAGTGGTTCCTGTATGACCTTAATAATCAATATTTCAATGCACTGGACTTTAGGATATAAATATGCCAGTTATTAATTGGACTTGAAAATTTTGAAAAATTGAACAAAGATTAGTTTTGAAAAATCTAAATGTTTTTTTAATGCGTGTCTTTAATATCAATATAGTTTTTGTTCGATGAAATTAGTCCTTAAACCATGATGATAATTATCCTGATGCACTTCACAAATCAGGTATTTAAAATGTTTCATTTGGTAACGAAAACATTATTGCGCTCATTTCATCTTTAATTTCTGAAAATAAAAAGAAATCACAGAGTGCTCCATCTAGGTTCTATGGTGGAAGGTCCGTAGATGCTTACAAAGTTGTTAGTGCTGCTGGATCCGAAGATATTTTGTCCAGATGTGAAATTATTTGTCTTTTTGAATGTGTGTTCACGAACTTTTTTTTATAAATTTACGGTAAACAGACAGTTATGTACCTGTCGTCAGTAACTATAGGTCTTTTATGGTGCTATAGTAGCAATTTAATCCATATTAGAATAAATACTAGCAACAAAAAGGAAAAGTGTGTAGAGTCACAAGGAGACTATGTTGAAAAATAAAAATATCTAAAATGTCTTGTATCTTCATTAGGTCGAAAACTTTTCAGATCACCCTCGTATGCTTGATTATCCGGACTCTATTGATTATACAGTTATTACATTTTGAAATAGTTATTCTTTAGGTGGAAGAAGTGGGAAATGTTACGTGATTTACGAAAGATCCATTGTTTGGTTTTGAAATAGTTGACAGTGTAGGGAGAATTTGTGTTACAATCTTATGTTTGTTCTCTTTGGAATTTTCTCTATAGCCCGGCATTTTATACAAGTATTATTTAACACAGATTCATGGCCTTCTTGAACGAGACGATCGTCACAAGAAACCAAAGTTGGCATTACCGACGAATTGAAACCTTTTGGGCAACCAGCGAAAGAATTTGTTACTTTTAACACAAACCTGAACTACTAAAAGGTCTACTTTTGCGATCAACCGTCTAAAAATATTTTAAAAATGCCTGTCTCGGTTAACCTCAGTTAGAAAAATGGACTTTTTAAGAGTAGCTTGTTGAAAAATGAATAGAAAAATAGTGTGCATGTGACACATCTGAATCTTTTTCAAAGCAAAATATAGGTGTGTGTTTTAAATACAAACTAGATTTATGCAATAAAATAAGTAGTTACCTAACTATTTTAAAAAATTTAATATTTTGTAACCAACGTGGATAAACTACACACACTATTCCTGCAGTCTAGTGCTACGCCTATTGCGTCACACGTGGACGCAGTCAATGTGGTCAGTATGATTACACGCTAATGATCGTCATCTTGATCAGGGTTTTCTAACAATGATCTTATCTGTGCTGCATGTCCTCTCCAACGGTTCAACAGCAAATTGAATCTCCCATACAGATTCAAATCAACCATTAGGACAATCTCGACGGCTTGGGTTATGTTCCTGATGAAGTAAGATTTGTGCTTCATACATGTCGAGGAATAAATATTAAAAGCAGAAGCATTATTAACAGTGAAGTATTCTTCATATTTGAGTTTGATTTATGAGTCAGAAAACAGAAAAATCTGCAGTTTCACACCATTTTTGGACAGAAAACCACAATATTGGCCACAACATTAAACTGTTAAAATCTTTAAGTACACCCATAGAATTGGATATTTGGGAAAAAATATTCATAAACAAAAACCGTGATAAAGTTATAAATTTTGAAATCCCGGCATTAAATGAAGTATTAAAACTTAGTGCCCCTAACACCAGATGGCAGAGTGATCGGAACTCCGTAGTAGTGGAAGAAGAGGAAGGTTCATTTAGTCACCAAACAGCTGAGGATGAGATAGAATGATCTTGAAAACGTTTCAATTATACAACAACAAATAAGTGAAGTTAGAGTGTAAACATAGTGACTCATAAATCAAACTCAAATATGTCGAGGAATATTTAAGGCGTGTGGTAATGTTTAATAAGTTTCTTACAATATCTCACTTTCTAGGGTCTTTTTCCAAATTTACAGCGAGTTTTATATTTGAAAATACTTCAGTGAGAGCCAAATTGAGAGAATATTAACCACTGCATTCAATATTACAATTGGTATACATTTCTCCTTGCATAAATAGCTTCAAAATACTAAATATGAACTAGGCATGCACTAAGATACTGTTTATCTTTGACTGAATTTATCTGGAAGTTATTGCAACTTATTGGCTAAATAAGGAAGAATATGGGTTCGATCCCAGGCAACCGCAAAGTGAGATTTGTGGTGGACAACACGGCGTTGGGGCGGGTTTTCTCCGGGACCTCCGGTTTCCCCCGCCATCTCATTCCACCTGTGCTCCATCTTCATCTCATGCATCATCAGTGTCACCGCCTGCGGTGCCGTATGTAGTAAAAGCGGGCGTTAAACACTACACATTTCATTTATGAGATCATTGGAGGGAAATAGGACCAAGAGAAACTGAAGATACAGATTAGCAGACTTGAAGACCTAATTTAAGAATTATGGATATCGGAGAAAATAGTAGAAACCACAGAAAGGACAAGAATCCCAGGTGAGCCAGAGGAGGTAGATATATGGAGAGTATCAGAGTGGACAGATACAACTGATTATGTAGAAGTGGAAAGAAAACAACCCGGATATCTGGAACTGACGAACCAGCTCCATCTACTGATGCCAGTCCCTTTAGAAGATGGATACCAGTAGGAGGAAGCTTTGGATACCAGTTGCAGTAGAGGAAATTTTAAAATTGTACGATACAGTCTTTCGTAGTTTGTTTTCATAACTAAATCTGTAGTAGAAATGTAGATTTGAACTATATTGTTGGAGTAGAAACAAAGTAGAAGAAAGACTGTTTTAGATAAGTACATTAGATGAGATTAGATTAGAAAAAATCTGCAACCTGTTGGCTTAGTTAAGGCAGCAAGTAGAGTATATTTGCAAAATCTATAAAAGATTTTATGTAATTTCTTTTGGAAGTTGAATAAAGGTAAAAATAAGGTTTGCATAATAAGGGCTGATGTAGATTCTAGAAACCGGGCTGTTAGATATGCAGATTTTTCTGCAAGTTATATTTTCAGTGCTCTAATGTGCTGCTTCGGAAGCCATTTTTTCTAGGAAGAAGCAATTTTCACCACTTTTACAGGGAACATGGTTACATAATGTGTCTAACTCAAATACTCTAATTATAAAATTTAGGTACGACATGGAATCACCGGCTTTACTTCCCTTCTAAGGAAGCCATACTTAGGATGTTGATACCGGCGACCTCAGCCAGCATATTACCCTTAGAGCACAGAGAACTGCAGGAGGACAGTGCAGACAAGTAAGTAAATAACCTGCAAATATATTACATCACTAGACACACTAAAAATAGCAACAAATCAAAGCATTTAAATAGTTTACTGACCGCTAGAACTAAAACTAAAACTGACAAATTAAAAGCTATACTTGACTGCAGTACTCCGATTAAATTTTTATGTCATCTCATTATCACCTCGTTTTGATTGGGTTTTTCATTTCATAGTCTGTTTACATAATTAAATTCCCATTTCAGTTGATTTGTTCAAATTTCCAATCGTCATTCTTCAAGTTACCTATTACTATCAGCTATAGGACGTGCCCTTATGCCGTAGAGGGCGACGTGTCTGCCTCACGTTATCAGGTCCCAAGTTCAAAACAATCTCCGTCATTGTTGAGTTTTCTGAATAAGGTTCTTTTCTTGTAGTTTTCCCTTATCTGAAAGCTTAATTTCATGTAACTAAGCTCTATGTAACCTGGACTCATTTGAGTATCATTTCAACCATTTCATTCACTGTCCGATACGACCTAACCGGTAAAAGGAAGTTAACTGGAAAGCAAAATAAGTTGTTCTGTTCCTTGTGTTGGCAGTCTTGTGTTCGCTTCATGTAAATCGTTACTCTTTTATCTATTAGCTGAATAACAAAAAATTGAAGGCAAACAGTACTCTGAAAATGCAAAACTTTTAGGATATATAAACTAATTTACATGTTTGAATAGATTACAAATGAATTTGAGTTATTTAGTCTTTATTTTTGGATTCTAGTGTACTAAATTTGAAGCAGGAAGGCACTGTGGTACAAAACTTGTAATGTTTTAGAAGATTCTAACCTAGAAGGTTATTAGTTGCATGTATTTCAATCGAATTTGAAAGAATAGTAGTGAGTCATAAAAGTACGTAGTTTAATTTCAAAGAGAATTGTTCCTTGTGATCTGGAGTGAAGTTGGTGGGATAATCTACTGAAAACAAATGAAGAGTTAACTTAATTAGATGGAGTAAGGGTAGATTGGTGATCAGCTGGGTTACTCACGTGGAACCTTGCTCAAGGGCTGGATAAAGGAAAGTAGGCTGCGGGTTGGAATGTGGTGAAAAGGGAGCATCATTTTTCAAGTGCCCTTGAACTGCAAAGCGTATGTCAATCACAATGTATTTCATCTGGAGAAGACCCTTCCCTTTACAAATTCGCATCGCGCAATGCGACATTATCTTTTAATTTCAAAGAAGGGGTGGAAACCACAAACGAAACAAAATCGAGGCGGACAATTGCAGAAAGGGAGGGGAAAAACATTTCCATTTACCTCGACTCAACAGAGCGGCAAAGGAAAAGAAACGGACGAGTGGAGAAAGAAAATGGAAGGGAAGAGCTTCAGCAACAGTTTGTCCCTGACAAGGGGTTTTTGTTTGTTAACTTGTTTTTATCTGGTTATGTTGCTTGAATATGCAGAGAGCTTTACTTGACTTTCTCCAGCGCTGCACATCTCCCGGGAATTTACTTTCACGTAACATGTAATTCTAACACTCTCTACTACAAATACAAAATAAAAGCAATGCATTCTACTGAAAAATTTGATACAAAGATTTCAATGGAAATAAATGTTTTGGCAGCCCATGAATTTAACAAAAGAGGGCATCCGAGTAAACAAAATAAAACAACAGTTTGGCTAAAATGCCAAAAAATTGTGCACCGACAGGACAGGGAATGTTAGTAAATTTCGATTTTATCAGAAATTACTGTAAAAATTTTGAATAAAATGTCATATATGTAAGATTTTTACCGCTCAAATGAAATATCCATTTCGAATTTCCTGATAATATCTTCATTTGCATAAATAGTAAACGGAAAGAGGTAGACAATATCTTACTAGGCAAAAAAGTAGACTCGATAAAACAATACGAGGGCCGTTCAAAAAGGAATAGTCATAATCTTTTTAAGGTCATAATTTTTCGCAATAAAATTCAACCTTATTACATTCTGTTAGCTTAATGTGAAACAAACACGCCGTAGTAGTTTCATTGTTGGTAATCCTGGTTCCCACCTGTGAGAACCAGACAACTTCAGATATGTTCAGTTTCGTCTACCGCTGTAATGGAGGTAACGCGCGAGGAACAATATACGGCTTTGATATTCTGCTTTCGTCTCAACAAATCTTCAATTGAGGCTTATACAATGTTACAGGAGGCCTATGGAGAGTCTGTTCTTCCCTACAGCACAGTTCGAAGGTGGTTTGATAGTTTAAAGAAGGCAGACAATTTCAAAGGAAGGTGGATCCGGTGCTCCAGTTACTGCTCTTACGGAAGAAAACATCAACACTGCTGCTGTCATTGTGAGAGAGGATCGACGAATTACCTTAAGATCACTTTGTGAAACACTGTACATTTCATTGGGTACCACCCACACGCTGGTGACAGAAACATTACACATGAGACGTGTTTGTGTGCGATGGGTTCCAAGACTGTTGATTCCTGAACAAAAGGACAAGTCTGCATGCAGTTAAAGATGATGTTAGAGGATGATCCGAAGTTTGTTTCAAACGTAATCACTGCTGATGAAACTTGGCTACATCATTTTGATCCTGAGAGCAAACAGCAGAGCTCAGTGTGGAAATCTCCTTCATCACCAACCCCCCAAAAAGCAAAAGTGGTTGCTTCTGCTGGGAAAGTTATGGTCATCTCAGTCTTCGATATCCATGGAATGGTTTATCAGCATGTTGTACCTGCACACACATCAGTAACTGGACAATACTACAGGGATGTGCTGAAAACATTAGAAGTCTATATCAAGCACAAAAGACTACAAATTTCGTGAAGCAGGCTGGATGCTGCACCACGATAATATGCGGCCACATATTGCCAATGTTGTTGCTGAATACCTTGCAAAAATCAACGTGAAGTACATCGCTCACCCTCCCTATAGTCCGGTTTTAAACCCATGTGACTTTTTTCTATGCCCTAACTTGAAGAAACGGCTTCGTGGGGGATATTATCCATCATCAGAAGCTGTGGTGAAGGCTGCGGTGGCGATTTTGAAGGATCACTCAGAAAATAGTTTCCAGCATGTCTTTGAAGACTGGCAGAAACGCTGGGACAACTGCATCGCATTCAGGGGAGACTATTTTGAGAAGACCATCAAAATTTTGAGGATGAGTAAGGGTACGTTGTCAAAAAGAAAATTGTAATCGTTCTTTATTGAACATCCCTGGTATTTAATGCTGCATAAAATTGTACCTAACAGAACTTCGAAGCTGTGACACCGAAATTTCGACTAGTTAAGTTATAAACTATGCAATGGCTATAATTGTTCTGTGACGTTTTCAAACAACCTGTTTATTCGTTCAGTGTCGTTTCGAAACACCCTGTATAGCTGTTTAAATTTATCAGCCAACTTAACTGGAGCATCTATTTTAAAATTCAACTTTCTCACGTATTCTCTGAGAGAGAGAGAGAGAGAGAAAGAGAGAGAGAGAGAGAGAGAGAGAGAGAGAGAGAGAGAGAGAGAGAGAGAGAAAAAGAAAGGAAAAAAAATAAAAATAAAAAAAATAAAAAAAAATAAAATCTGCATGAACTATGCCCTGGTGCCTTGAGTTTATACCAGGACATAAGTTCCACAGTTACATCTCTTTATTGTTATTACATTTCTTTAGATTGGAACATTATTACATTTCGCAGATTACCTATATCTAAACTAACTACTCCTACTAAGCTATCTAACCTATAGCAGCCGGTTTCCCAGCTGCTTTACATATATCTTTAATCTATATCCTAAGCTGGCAATTCTACTCTATTATAAAACATTCTGACTAGTTAAATTAACAATACATGTGGATGAAAAGCTGTTTACTGCCAGCACTTTCTACCAATCTGCTATCTATCAATTTAATTTCAACAATTGTTATCTCTAGCTATCTTCGCTATCAGATGAGCTCCGTGTGATGATCTGTTGTGGCTGTCCCCTTCTCCTCTCAGCCCATTCTTGACGTCCTGTTGTGGTCCGAAGTTGCCTACGTCTATTCATGGATTGGTCGCCCTGTTCTGGCCTGAGATCTGCGCCATTTCTATCCTCTTCTTCGACGTGGGTACTTATTTCTTGTTGCCTTATTCTTTGTGACCTTCTTGGTGATTCGTCCTGGTTTTGGTGTTGCTGCTGATGTATTGCGTCCGTTATTTGCATTTCCGCTGGTCTTCTGTACTCCTCCACGACTATTTTCGATATCTTTGCCACCATTCTGTTCACTATACACAAATCCTCGTGACTTCTTACGATGTGCCAAACTGCTTTTCCTGCTAGCATTGCGCGTTCCTCTTGTATCTCATCGTTGTATTTCGTACATTCAAAGATCACATGTTCGGGGTTGCCTACTATATCACATGTATTACATTTATCACTTTCCTTGCTTCGAATCTTCGCAAAATATGTATCAAATGGGCCGTGTCCTGTAATATATTGAATGCTCTCCTTAGTTGGTGATACGGTTAATCTTAATCTCTCTCTTATGCTGGGGAATAGATCATATACTCTTCTACCTTTCTCCGCTTGATTCCATTCTTTTTGCCATTTGTCTATTAAAATTTTTCTTGCCTCTCTCCTTGTATTGCACGGTCTTCCTAAAATTTTGATGACCTGTTCTTGGTCTTGTTTTTTCATCCAATACATTGTTGCCCGCAATTTTACCGTTAAGTCAATCGGCCATATGGCTAGAATCACTAGTAAGGCCATCGTTGGAACCGTTTTAATTAATCCCATACACCTTATTAAAGTTTGTCGTTGAGTACTCCTCAGTGGTTGTACATTTTTCACTAGGCTAGCTCTATGCGCCCAAACACTAGATCCATATCCTATTATTCCTGTTAGTATAGCTGTGTGATATGTCCTTGTTGCTGCTAGTGGGGTTTTATATTTATATTGAACCATCGTTGCTAGCTTCATCATCGTCTTTCCGGCCTTGTCTCTGACTTTCTCTATATGCTTATCAAAGTGTAATTTCTCATCCATGTTTATTCCCAAATACTTAAAAACACTTTCTCGTCGTATATTGGTACCATTTACTTTAATGAGGGGATTTCTTTCTAATTTTCCTTTTAATAGCATATAAGCAGATTTATGAGGTGCTATTTGTAATTTTACTTCATTACACCATTCTTCTAACAAAGTCACTACACTTCGAGCTTTTCTTTCAATTTCCCTTCTATTATTTGCCTCGATCATAATCATAAGGTCGTCGGCGTAGGCTATAACATCGAAGGTATCCTCATGTTGCGCAATCCTTTCGAGTATTGGTTCCGTCATAATGTCCCAAAACAAAGGGCCTAATATTGATCCTTGTGGACAACCTTTGCTTATTTCTTTTGTTATCATATCATTCTCTCCTTTTAAATATACTCTCCGATCTCTACAATAATCTAATAAACTATTATATATGCACCTTGGATAATTATTTTCTCTCATGATTTTAAAAAGTTCTGGCCACCATAAATTGTCAAAAGCACCAGATATGTCAAAGAACATGGACACCACATATTTACTGGAACTTATAGAAACATTTTTAATTGCACAGTTTATTGCATCCTCTGTAGATTTACCGTTTCTAAACCCGAATTGTTTTTCTGTTTCTCCAATCATTAGTCTATATTCAGTTATTCTCTTCAGCAACAACTTTTCTTGTAGTTTGCCTAAAGTATTTAACAGACAAATCGGTCTATAGGATTTTGCATCTGTAGCTTCCTTATCTTTGGATTTTCTCAGGATTACGACATTGGCCTCCTTCCAGATATATGGAATTCTTCCTTCCACTAGACATTGATTTATGAGCCTACACATATGCATCGATATAAGAGGTTCTAACTGCTGCAACACTTCAGATTGAATACCATCTGGTCCCGGAGCTTTGCCTATCCTTAGCTCCTTAATTGCTATTTTTACCTATTGTATATCGAAAGGATATACTACCCTGTCGTTTAAGTAATATTGATTCATCTGTTGTTTTTTAATTCGATGTATAACTTCATCATTCTCGACCCTTTCATCTGGTAGTAATCTTTCTAGTAAGAGGTGTGCAGATTCTTTCCAATTTTTAGTAAAGTGTCCATTTCCTTTACTTATAGTTGACAGAACTTCGGGAGCCGCAATCTTTTCCATAACTAATTTATACGGAACACCCCATACATTTTTATTTAGAGTTTCTTCTACCATCGTATCCCATGATTTCATCCTAGTATCTTGTAGTTTCTGTTTGTATCTATCTTTTAGCTGTTGATACCTTAAAAGATTAAAATTCCTTTCATTTGCTGTTTTACTTTTCTGGTAGACCTTCCGTGCCTTTCTCGCCTTCCTTCTAAGGTTCTGTAGTTGATCGGTCCAAATTACTGCTTCTTGCATCCTACACTTGTTTTTGGTTAGACCTTCGTGCATGGCATACTGTATCCTTTCTGTTAACATTTTGGCCTGGGCATCAATGTTCAGTTGCTGTATTTCCACTGGTATAATAAAATTTTCTCTAACTTTGCACCAGTTTGCATTTTTAATCTTGTATAATTCTCTGCCTCTCCTAATTTGTGTATCATATCGCCCTTCATAATCTATGTCAAAGTATATCAGATTATGATCACTAGAGGTTATTTGCTGTGTTACAATCCATTTCCGTATTTTATTATAAATATAACCTTTGGCTAATGTAAGATCAATATTTTCGTAAGCATCCGCACGATTCATAAATGTGTAAGGATTATTCGGTTGATTTACAATCTGCATATTATACGTTGTAATCATTTCTTCCATTTTTAATCCTTTTAAATCTGGATTTTTGCTGAACCACAATTTTGACTTCGCATTAGCATCCATTGTATATATTATAGCTGCATCAAAATATGCTTGCAAAATCTCCTCTGTCTTACTGATGTGTACTTCTATATCATCCATAAATTGGTAATAGTGGTTACAAAGTATGAAGTCTATACCCTTAGTTTGTATCTGTACACAGTTTACATGTTCGTCACAAAATTGAGATATTTTGGTTGCTTGTATGTTTTTATTGTTAATCAAAATCATTGCTTGGGGATTTTCCCCGTCATATATCTTACGTGCAGTTGCAGCCATGTGTAACGGTTTTCCCCTGTGTATATGGTTCTTGAATACAGACAATATCCAGAGCCATTTCGTTTACAATTTTCCTCAATTCTATCATTACAGTCTTTGATCGTTGTGCATTTATCTGTGCTATTCTTATATTATGTACTCCTACCATTTCACTAATTCTTGTACTAGCCATTTAAATAGATATATTTATTTGTTGTCCATAATCTGTTCGAGCTATAAGCCTCTCAAAATGTATCCTATACAACGAGCATTCCTTTCCACGTTTACAGGGGACTTCTTCTTTAAGCTTACGATCTGGGTATCTTTGTTTTAAAAACTTCCTCCTTTCTGCACAGGGGATACATATTGCTGGTTGATTCTTTTTATCGCATTCATTTTTGTTGTGATCCTCTTCACCGCAGTGAGCACAAACAACCTTATCTTTTGTACAGTATTTTGCCACATGACCAAAGTTCTGGCATTTCATGCATGTTGCAACAACTACATAATCTTTTGCATTTACTGCTTGAAAGCCAAGGTAAACTTTCTCTTTTTTAAGAATTAGCCCCCGGACGTATGGTGAAACATCCATAACATTGTGAACCGTATTAGCATTTCTTGGACCAGTTTTGAACCTCATGTTTACTTGTTGATTGAATTTTCCCCATGACATCTCCTCAAAGTTTAAGTGATACATGTTTTCTTTGATTGTTTCCTCTTTTTCGCTTGATATTACATCATACAGAATTATTAACGGGTTCCTCTTTTTCGGTAATTCCACTTTTAATTTCATTTTCTTCAAACCTTCATGATTTAGCAGCTTTTCAGCGTCTTCAGTAGTTTCTGTTTCCAGAATAACATTTCTTTCTGTTCTTTTAATATTGCATATTTTAACCTTATCTTTTGTTGGTATGACAGTTGTAGTTACTATATCTTGTACTACTTTAGTATCTTTTACTTCAGTTGATGACACAAATATCGTATATTTTTGTTTCTGCAGAACACGTTCAACTTTGACTGTATTATTGTCAAGAGAGAGAGAGAGAGAGAGAGAGAGAGAGAGAGAGAGAGAGAGAGAGAGAGAGAGAGAGAGAGAGAGAGAGAGAGAGAGAGAGAGAGAGAGATCACATTGTTCACAACTGTAGCAAACGGTAATAGGTTCAACAGAGACAGAAACCTAGGTGATGGCCAGGAGATATATCATGCTGACGAGAGGTCTACAATCACATTGCCTGTTGACCAAATAAATGCATACAAATGCGCTATTGGTGTTACGCTTTGACGGAACTTTGTGGAAACTTTCTAACTGGTATTATATCTCTCTAATGACACATTTAACCCAAATTAAAGCGAAAGAAGAAGTTGGAGCTATTGATTGGTTCTAAGGCAGAGTTTTTCCGGAGCGGTCTTCAAAAACACATTCTGATAGCAGCAAGGGAAGTGTGAATGAGATAGGAACACATACACTCCGAACCATCTGTGCACAATACACGAAACCATCACACACACGATCTTTTTTTTTTCCTCCACCTCCCTCTCTCTCTCTTTTCTATTCCTTTTGAAAACAATTCAGGGAAAATTTTAACGAGTGGAGATGCCGTTCCTACCCAGACGAGATGACACGGTTTCGTCTTCTGCATTTTATTGCCTTCTCCACCCCTTCCAGTTCCTTCTTCACATGTTACTGGAGTAATGGAGTCAGCCACACGACCGTCCAAAACAGCAAGAGTTGGACAAAAAATATGGCAGAGAAAGAAGCTCTTCCTGACCACAACGGTCAACTTGTTTCTTCATATTTTCTCTGCTAAGATATAGAATCATGTGCATACAAAATTAGAAAATATTTATTTGCGTCAATTAATGAAATTAATGAATTATTTTAGAAATTATTTTAAATAAAACGGTTACAGTAGATTTAAGTGACAGTCAAATGTCGTACGTGAAAAATATAAATAATTAAAAATTAAAAGAATAAATTGCGTGCTTTAGTGAGATCTACACTTCTAATATTTTATATATCACTTATGCTGTACCAGTTATGCAGAAGTCATTCTGAACGAGGAAGCTATATCCAGAAAATTGAAGCTGGACATTTTATTTGCCATGAATAAAAGCCGGAAGGATGTGTGCTCGCATGCACATAAGAACATGAATGACGTCAGAAGTACAGCACGGCCATCAAATGTGCAAACGTCGAAAACAACGTAACGTAGTACTCTTGTAACAGTTATGTACAGGTCATTCAGAACGAGGAATCTACATCGAGAAAATTGAAGGTGCACATTTCATTTATCTTGAATAAAATCCAGAGTGATGTGTGCTCGCATGCACACAAGAGTATGAATGACGTCAGTTGTACAGCATGACCCTCAAATGTACAAACCTCAAAAACAACGTAACGCAGTACTCTGTGAACGAATAAGCACTGCGTCCTTTCTATTTATTTTGCAATTTACGTCCTCCAACGTTAAGTCATATCGAACGATGAATGGAACGGGTGAAATGATGCTCAAATGAGCCCAGGGTCCATATAGCTTAGAGTTACCCGACATTCGTCTTTCAGGATAAGGGAAAACCCCGTAAAAACCTTATCCAGGTAACTCACCCTGACCGAGATTCAAACTCGGGACCTCCTGAACGTGAGGCAGACATGCTACCACTACGCTACCGAGGCGGGTAAGCACTGCGTTGCAGGTGTATGCAGACACAGCGTCAAGATGTAGTATAACGGGGCAGTTTTGTTTCCTCTAGCAGTACCTGTCATGGTCATGCTGTACCTGCCTACAGTTGTTTACATGCGCGAGCGGTAGTAGTACAGTCAATGTGCAATATACCTATGGAAAAATGTTCACACCTTCGATCTTAAGTGATGAAAATATTCTAAGTATGCAATTTAATTGCATTTTTCGAATAATTTCGAATAAAATAAAGAATTTCTCTAAACTGTTTCTTGCAGAGAGTAGTTTGGTATACATAAATATTTTTTAAAAAAAAATTTGGGGGACGATAAACTTTAATACCAAGTTTGATTACTAACATAATTTTTGGTTTTGGGTTATGACGTTCATATTCAGAAAGATACAAACACAGATATTTTTTTCTAAAATGTATCTGGCGGGAGGGGTGATTCATAGTCTCAGAACGTAGAAATCGTATCAGATGTTTGGATAAATGTCTGTTTACTATAGGTACCGAATAGTTGCGCCACTACACGAAACATAAAACCCTTTAAAACACTTCAAATATAGCAAACAAGTATTTTTCTAGCATAAATCATTTCTGAAATATTCGTTAGATATTACTACTTTAAATTTCTCAACATTTGATGTATTCATTTGTTTCTAAAGTTGTCATGGAATCAACATGGAATTTCAAGGCCAGCTTTACCGGCCAGCTTTAAAACATCTACTCACGTTTCGTTTCTTTGATTCCCTTTGTATCTACAAATATAATGTAATGTAACTATATTTTCAAATATTTATCTAGACTTATATGAAGTACAGAGTTATTTATATAGGACTGGTACATTTCTTTCTTTAATTATTCTGTTGGAAATTCATTCAATGACCCAATTTTAGCACCAAATTAGAATGTTCTGCAGTTTCGATTCCTGTAACTAGATGTGCAGATGTTTATATTTTATTCCTAAATAATATTGTTGGCGACTGTTTTCGACATTTCATTCTAGTCAATGTGAAAATGCAGTACACATTAAATCAACGACTCTTCCTTGTAAGGCCGCGCCGTGGCTCAGTGGTTAGACCGCTTGGCTCTCACCAAGGCGGCCCGGGTTCGATCCCAGGTGACCGCAAAGTGATATTTGTGGTGGACAACACGGCGCTGGGGCGGGTTTTCTCCGGGACCTCCGGTTCCCCCCGCCATCTCATTCCACCGGTGCTCCATCTTCATCTCATGCATCATCAGTGTCACCGCCTGCGGTGCCGTATGTAGTAAAAGCGGGCGTTAAACTTTACACATTTCATTTTCTTCCTTGTAAAGCAATACTGCATTATGAATTCAATTACTGCTACTCAAAGGTCATACCAGAGAGAATTTGGTGTTCGTAACCCTCCCAAAAGAAACACAATACTGGGACTGGTAAACAAACTGGAAACAACTGGATCTCTGGTGAGTGAAAAAGGCAAGCATCGTTCATCTAGGCTTCCCACGGTTGCTGCTGACGTAACAGTACGACTGGAGCAGTTACTCAAAAAATCATTAAGACGTTTGTCGCAGGAAACAGGGGACACATACTGTATGCCCACGACAAGTAGCCTGGAGGGGAATGAAGGGCATAGTGATTATGAGTCACCCATGCTATGAGATCTATAATGTTTGTTGCAGTAAATGCAGCGATAGGCAAGAGGCGTGTCCCTGAAATAAGGTCTCCAATTTTATTTAATATAGAAAAGATGTTTACTGTCAATTAATGTTACATTGATAGAAAGGTGGAACTTACAGCTATTTTTCAATGTAATCATCATTGCGATCGATGCACATTTGAATGAGCTGTGGCAGTTTTTGTATACCCTTGTCATAGCACTCTCCCACCAAGTTGTGCAGGTAGCGCTCAACCTCGTTTTTCAAATCATCGTCGGTCTGGAAATGTGTTCCACCCAGGTGTGACTTCAACTCAGGAAACAGATGATAATCACTAAGTGCTAAGTCTGGACTGTAGAGGGGGATGAGTGAGAATGTCCCATGCGAATTGGGCCAGGAGATAAGCATGGGAACGAGCGTTGTCGTGATGAAAAATCACCCCCTTCGTCAGCATTCCCCTCCTTCGATTTTAAATGGCACGTCGCAATTTTTTTAAAGTCTCACAGTAGCTAGCGGCGTTTATTGTTGTGCCGTTAGGTATAAACTTGCACAACAATACACCTTTTCTGTCCCAGAACACACTGGCCATTACTTTGCTGGCAGAAAATGTCTGTTTGAACTTTCGTGGCTTCGGCGAATTCGAATGCCGCCACTGACGAGAACGTTCTTTAGTTTCTGGTGTTGTGTAGTGCACCCAGGTTTCATCGCCAGTGACAATTGAATCCAACAATTCCTCGCCCTGTTCTGCATAGCACTCCAGGAATCGGTGAGCATTTTGGAGACCCACCTCACACACACCTTGCGGTAATGCAAATGTTCGGTCAAAATCTTGTCAATCGTAGTCTTACTGACTTCAGGGATATGAATACGATGATCTGCTCCCATTAGTCCTGGATCCGTATGACCAGAACCCGGGCCTCTCGGGTATATTTACCGTAGGACAGTACCTATTTTATAAACTGCCCCCCCCCCCGCCTGCACACGGCAGACGGGACGGAAGTGGATACGCCACTTACGCGCCAGTCCTTAATGAACCAGCTACCAAAAAAAGACCTTGGTAGGGCCGCCGGTGATCTAGCACACCAACTCTGCAGGCTAGCACCCGGGACTTATGAGGGAACCCTCTACCCCCTCCGGGCGGCCAAGGTCTGGCCGGAGGTACCCAATTTCCCGTGGGTGGCGGGAACACACTGCCCCCTCGAGTCCAACCCAATCCGAACAGCTCCCAGAGGAAGGGGCTCGAATGTTCGGCCCGAGGTTCCTCTAGTAACGTCAGAGGTACCACGAGTGCTAGGGGTCCGCAGCGCCCGCACCTTGGCAGCTGAAAGGGACGAATCCCTCCCCCTACGGGGGACTTCAGGGATAAGTTCACACAGCTCGCGAACTGTTACACGCCGATCTTTAATCATTTCTTGCTCCACTTTTGCAATTGTTTCGGCTGAAACCGAAGGCCGACCAGAACGCTGTTCGTCATGGAGGTCTGTACGTCGTCTTTGAACTCTCTGACCTACTTTCGCACGTTTTTGACGTCCATACACCGTGGCCCATAGACTTTGAATAACTGACGATGAATTTCAGTGGAGGTCGTGCCCTTGGAACTCAAAAGAATGGATCACTGCATGCAACTTGCACTTGGCGGTGGAAGTGATAGGAAGCTCCAACGCAAACGGCTGCCCAGCCAAGACTAATGGTTGCAAAGAGTTCGTTGTATTGGAGATTTAAAGGGGTAAAACCAAGCTACACGCCAATGTTGACGGATCTCTCCTTACGGCTCCAGCGCCTTGGAGGCCTTATTTTACGGACACGCTTTGTATATGAATCACTCCGATAGTGTTCTAGTGTTCAATTTGGTTTTGTTTCTTTAAGGGTATGTATGACTAAAATTTCATGAAAATCGTGAAAATAACGACTTTTTTATTTTAATTCTATAAAATAATTTAGACATTCCCGAATGTGAAAAATGCATAATTTGCCTCCGGACGCCATTTCTAAATGCTTATTTAAATGTCGGTGGCCTTTAAACTCTGTCAGAGTCACGCCCTCTTTTGCCTACATCCACATTCTTTGTCTGTTTTCCGTTCTTAAATTTTCAATTCAAGAAAAGAAAAATAAGGCTTTCAGACAAAATAGTTCCTAAAATGTTGCCAATATATCAGAGGCTGGTTTCTACAACATTACTAGAGAGGTGCAAAACAGGAAAAACACAGAATGCCAATGAATCTTTGCATCATGTCATATGGAATAAGTGCCCAAAGGAAGTTTTGATATCAAAACAAAAATTGCATCTTGCTGTTATTAAAAGCATCAGTGAGTTTAACATGGGTAGTCTTAAGTCATTGGAGCTGCAGCAAAATATCAGAGGTGAAAGTGTAGTAGACTCAGCAAGGAAAACAGTGCAGCGAGATCAGACTCGTATCCTGCAAAGCAAGAAGCTAAGTTGTGCAGAAGAAAAACAACATCTAAAGAAGAAAAATGTGAAAAAGCAGCAACAGAGCAGAGGAAAAAGAAATCTGAGGGTCCAACCTATCAGCCTGGTGGATTTTAATGTGAGTTATGCAATCAAATCTTTAATCGCTGTTTTCTCAATGTTCATATTTTCAGCATTTTTCTTCCTGTAAAATGCTCCTTGCGATGCAGTTTTTGTACTACATTCATGAAATATCCTACACAGGTTCAGAATATCATGAGGAATGGAAATTGCCCTAGGTTTTATTGTGAAATGTATATAAGCATATATTTTTAATTTTCAAACACAAAACTTACAGTTTTTAGACAAAAAAAGGATATTTGTAAATTAAAAAAAATTTTGTGACCTAAACTAAAGGAGACACAGAAAAACCCAGAGCAATTTCAAAAAGTATGTGTATTATGAGCATAGGGTTAAAATATTAGGCCAAAATTCAAAATATTTTGTCGCAAGGGACTTTTTTAGTGACGTAACAAAAAACATACAAAATTTATCATAATTTCTAAACTACTGGAGAAAAATGGTTTAAATTTAGGTTGTGACATGTTTACATTATACTACACCTATGGCGTAAATTTGAAAAAGCTAGCATTATTAGTTCAGAATTTGAAAATTTCAGTCATACATGCCCTTAACATATATTTGCCAATTGTTTGCGACTATTTTATGAGCGCTTACATCCCAAAACTGTCAATTCTTGCATATTCTGTGGCACATCGTTTCCGTAATTATTTCATATTCTCCGTTTTCCTACTCTTATTTCTTTCCTAAAGTTTCGCTCCTGTTTTATTAACGAGAGTTTTTATTAACTTGCGGTTCTTTGCCACCCATTCAAGGAATTCCTTATAAATATACAAAAAACTGGGGAGGCAGATAGGGGAGAAGGAAGGGTTTGAAAAGAATAATTTGCAGGGAGCATATAACTTTTATAATGACTATCGGATATAACGATCGCGCAGGGAAAGAATCGGCAGGCGTATTTCATAGTGTCAAAGACAGTAGGCTCTTCAAATGTATCAACCCTTCTTCTGTATACAGATTTAATGGCTCTGCGGTTCCCGATCGCTCACTTGTTTCTTTGTTTTCATCAGATACAAAGCGTCATCCCTTGCCAGCCATACGCACGTTCCCGAAGAGGGTGGGGGTAAATGTTTATCCCTGGAGGTGACAGCTTACTGACTCAAACTTCTCGTTTGGAACATCCAATCTCTGCGAACGGTACTTACCAATAAATCTTAAAGATCTGGTAAACTAAGAAAAAAGACCATTCTGGCTTAATGGGAGACTACACAACAAAAATATCCCCCGCCCCAAAATGAGTTCTGAACTGGAACTTTGTTTCAAGAATAGAGGGCATAATTTGATATATGCATCCCCCATATGTACACAATAATGCCCAATTTCACCAACAGATGTTACAATCGACGTTAACAAATGTAATGTAACAATTGTCACAACGCTAAAACTAATATTATATTTCTTGCATTTCACCAACCTGTTTTCTTAAAATGTTAACAAACCTGTGTTAACGACAAGAAACTTGTAAATATCACAGTTATGGATGATTTTCTGAACGTACTCCGATGCGTTTTTGTTTTCATTTTCGTCTGCACAAATGGCGGATGAACAAAATCATAAATAAAGCCGTGAGTTAAATTCCTCATCGACGGAGAAAGAATTGTTAATTGAAATGGTGACGAAGTGTAAAGGTATCGTGGAAAATAAGAGGACGGTTGCAGTGATTGTAAAAGTGAAAGATGACGCGGGGAAAATATTGGAAACGAATTTAATTCAAATGTATGTGTCACTACTACAAGCACCAAACAACTTGTCAGTATTACGTAAATTTAAAACGAGGTGCGAAGAAGGACAAGTGACTTGAACGTTTCAAGACGGGAAGTGGACAGTGTATTTATTATCCACATAATTCAGTGAATTATAAAATCCCAAAGTTATTAATATTTGAAGCAAAGGCGAGATCGGCATATTCCTTTCGATGTATATTCTAACTCATTATTACGTAAATTTAAAACGAGGTGCGAAGAAGGACAAGTGACTTGAACGTTTCAAGACGGGAAGTGGACAGTGTATTATCCACATAATTCAGTGAATTATAAAATCCCAAAGTTATTAATATTTGAAGCAAAGGCGAGATCGGCATATTCCTTTCGATGTATATTCTAACTCATTATTACGTAAATTTAAAACGGGGTGCGAAGAAGGACAAGTGACTTGAATGTTTCAAGACGGAAGGTGGACAGTGTATTATCCGCATAATTCAGTGAATTATAAAATCGCAAAGTTACTAATATTTGAAGCAAAGGCGAGATCGGCATATTCCTTTCGATGTATATTCTAACTCATTATTACGTAAATTTAAAACGGGGTGCGAAGAAGGACAAGTGACTTGAACGTTTCAAGACGGGAAGTGGACAGTGTATTATCCACATAATTCAGTGAATTATAAAATCCCAAAGTTATTAATATTTGAAGCAAAGGCGAGATCGGCATATTCCTTTCGATGTATATTCTAACTCATTATTACGTAAATTTAAAACGGGGTGCGAAGAAGGACAAGTGACTTGAATGTTTCAAGACGGAAGGTGGACAGTGTATTATCCGCATAATTCAGTGAATTATAAAATCGCAAAGTTACTAATATTTGAAGACAAGGCGAGATCGGCATATTCCTTTCGATGTATATTCTAACTCATTATTACGTCAATTTAAAACGGACCTTTGGGCCTTGGCTGCTGGGCTCGTTGCCGTGCTGCAGTTGGTGAGCGGGTTTGTTGTCCTGGCCTGTCGTGGAAGTCTCTATCCAAGTAAACTGTAGGGACCCTGCCCTCTGTACTGTCGTGGCTCCTTGGGTCAGCCGCCCTCTTCTCCTTCGCTCCATCCTTCCTCCCAGGGGTGCCCCCACTTGGGGGCATAAGAACAATGGACCCAGCATAGTGACCTACGTACCGAAACCACTCCGTAACGAAATCCCAGTCCCAATATACGTAATGAGAATAGCAATTTAGCGTAACTTTTTAACTGGTCCGAGTTACGGAGCTTCTAATGTACTTCCAATGAGCTTTTGATGCATCACAGTTCACTGCATACTCTACCTAATACGGTAGAGAAGAAAATTAATAAATTCCTTTAAACGTTCATCCTTAGAAGATATACGACCCAAAGAAACCCCAATATGACCTATAAACATAGAATATGCTGTATTATAGCTCCTGTACAAAAACATAAAATTGTTGACCTTAAGATTTACTTGTTCACTCAGGTCCCGTGCCCATAAGCCTTTGGTTTTCCTGAGCAGCTTGGTGTCATTTCTTCTTGACCTTTGCGTCTTTTATCCTAATCTACTTTTCTCTTATCCTATATAAGAAATCTCCTATACATCTGTTTTTCTTTCCTCCCATTCCTGTTAACATACGTACTGCCGATATCGCTTTACTTACACTGTCCCATTTCTTATCACAAAATTTTTCTCCTGAAATTTGTTAGCTCCCTACATTCTATCAGGTAATGAACAGTGCTCTCTTCATCTCCACAAAATTCACATATTCCTACCTCATTACTTCTCAACCCTTTTAAGTATATTATTCCTACTCTCATCCATGCTTTGCCTTCTCTTCCAGTTTTGTCACATTGATCTATATGTTTTTTCCCTACCCCATTCTGTCTTTAATTGCTTATAAAATTTCAAAGATTTCTTTTCTTCTATACTTTCCCATATCTCTTGCCTATCTATGTCTTGTACTCTAGTTCTCACTTCCTTCCAAAAACCACTATAATTTGTCTCCTCTGCTCTCCATAGATTTCCCATGCCTATCTTTAATATCATTCTTTCCAATTCCGACCGTCAACTGTTTGTATTTTTAATGCTTTTCTGTTGTTTCATGCACAGGTTCAATAATTCCCCTTTCTGCCCATTAATACACTTATACCAGAATTTCAATATTCTCTCTATTAGTATTATTCCCCTCCTTTTTGTATTACCTAGCTCTAGTAACGCCACTTCTCTTGGTGGCGATTTTGGCAGTCGTAGTAGTTCTTTACAAAACAATCCATACATCTGATCTAATTGTGTTCCTATCACTGATGTGCCCCGTACCTCCACTGCATACATTGTCCTAGACTCAACGACCGCTTCATATATTCTAACCATCTAACATCTCCAGTTTATGTTTACATATTCTTACCCCTGACATTGCCGCCCTGCTTTTAGCTTGTGCAGCCCATCCTCCACTGCTACACATCCTTACACCTAAATAGTCATACTCGTTTACCACTTCTACCTTTTGGTCTGCTATGAACCATTCCTCTCGTTTCCTAAGTATCGATCCTCTTTTAAGTACCATTATTTTTTATTGTTTGCTGTTTATACTTAATCCCCAGTCAGCGCAAAACCTATGGATTGCCTCAATTGTTTTTGTAGACCTATTACAGAAGTTGCTACTACCGTTAAATCATCCGCATACAATAAACCAGGGATCTCTTTGTTCATTATTATTAGGCAATGGACATTACTTTCCTTAACGCTCTCTACTATGCCGTCTATAAATAAATTGAATAGCATAGGACTCAATTTGCATCCCTGTCTTAAGCCTAAATTCTGTTCGGCTTCTTCTGATAATACATTCAACCCACATCTTATTCTGAATTTCACCCCACTATAAATTTTATCAATTTCGGTTATAAACTTCTCGCTCACCACTTTTCTTCTTAGTTTCCATTTTAAAGCCTCCCTGTTTATTGTATCGAACGCTTTCTCAAAATCCACAAAAGACATACAATCTGACCCTTTTACCTGCTCAAGTATTTATCAATTAATGTCTTGATTATAAATATATTATCTATAGTTTGTCTTTTTCTCCTAAATCCAGCTTAAAATTCTGATATTTTATTTTCTCTTTCCGCCCAATCCATTAATCTGTCCACTAGTATGCCCGTATACATTTTCCAAATTATAAATTGTAAGCCTATTCCCCTGTAATTCTCTGGCCTATTCACACTCCCCTTTCCTTTAAATATTGGTACAATCACACTTGTTTTCCAGCAGTCAGGTAACTTCCTACTATCTTTCATCTTATTAAATAATGACCTATAAGTCTACCCTATGACCTAAATTCTTACCTGAGATGCTACCCAGCAATTATTACGCTTTATTAAATTTTCGAAAGGAAACGTGAGGTAGTGAAGGTGCATCGTCGCATGTGACGAGATTTGTCATATTATTATGACAGCGAAGATGTCATTACATTCTTTCACAATTTGGTACAGAAATGATGTCCGTCATTCTTGTGACAGCTGGACCTTTAAGGTTCAATTGGGCGCAACGACAATATGGTAACAGAGCAAAGGCCACAAAAAAACAGGTCGCCCCTTCTTGCTCCGTCTTGCCTCTTCTTCAAGACGGAAAGGCAACAAAGAATTCTGCCTCCCTTAGCAACGTTGTCGTTCATTCCCACGAAAGAGACTTTCTACAACGTACATGAATTATTATGCTTTCCTCTGTACCATCAAGAAACAAAAAATCATGCAATTCTCTACTCATTCTGGAGGAAAATACTGCTACAAGTGCTTATTGTTCAATTTACTTCATGTTTTTCTTGTATTTTCTTAGATATACAACCAGAATACTGCAATATAATAGGTTTAAGTGCTAGGCCAGTCTTTTAAGAGCACGTCATAATACACTTTTCAAATTCCTGTATACTGCCATGTCCAGAGGTCCTTCTACACCCTAAATGATTACGTCAAATCACACACTGTGTATGAAATAAGTAATTATTTTCGAATTCGGAGTCGTAATTCGTTTGTTCGTATTTCCCCCCACCCCTCAACTTTTTTTAAATGAAAACTTCTTTAAGCGCGTTTAGCACTTTTGTGGGTAGTGAATTAAACTAGGCCGTCACGCTGGAATATGTGACGCTCATTCGGGTGAAGTCGGCTCGAGTCGGCTCAATCCGAACTAACCCCCCCTCCCCCGTCGTTCTTACAGTCTATCAAGTGCCGGTAACCGATCCGATCAGATGACCTGTCATTCAACAAGTCCACAATAAGTCAAATTCTACTTTAAAGAGTAATAATAGTCAAAAGGAACAGATAATATCACCAAAGTTTGATATTTGAATTATTAAAACGATAATAACGAAAAATAAAAAGAGTTTTTTTTTTGTAGTTTTAAGTCCTCCAACGATGTCATACCGGACGTTGAATGGGATGGGTGAAATGATGCTCAAATGAGCCCAGGGTCCATAGAGCTTGGAGTTACCCGACATTCGCCTTTCAGGATAAGGGAAAACCCCGGAAGAAATCTTATCCAAGTAACTCGCCTTGACCGAGATTCGAACTCGGGACCTCTTGAACGTGAGGCAGATTCGCTACCACCATGCTACCGAGGCGGGCAAAACGAGTGTGCTAATTGGAAATAAAAGTTTTAGAAGTTCGTGAAAGAGATGTTTCATTTAAGAACTGGTTATTTTTATTGACGGCCTCGCACCAGCCGGTCTGACGACATGATCCAGCGAGTGGAGAACATTGTTTTGGAGGATCGCCGATTGAGCATTTTCAGATCTTCATGCAGGACTGTGTGCACAGATCCCAAGGAAATGACAATTTTGGAGGCGATGTGTGCCTCTTGGTTTTATCACACGATGTTCTGTCTTCATTGAACTGTCGCACCCAGGAACGTGCATTAGACACATCCATGGTACCATCACCACAAGCCTCACTCAACTGTCTTGGTTTGTTGTCACACGATGTTCTGCCTTCATTGAACTGTCACACCCAGGAACGTACATTAGACACATCCATGGTACCATCACCACATGCCTCACTTAACTGTCTTGGTTTGTTATCACACGGTGTTCTGTCTTCATTGTACTGTCGTACCCAGGAACGTACATTAGACACATCCATGGTACCATCACCACATGCCTCACTTAACTGTCTTGGTTTGTTGCCACACGATGTTCTGTCTTCATTGAACTGTCGTACCCAGGAACGTACATTAGACACATCCATGGTACCATCACCACATGCCTCACTTAACTGTCTTGGTTTGTTATCACACGGTGTTCTGTCTTCATTGTACTGTCGTACCCAGGAACGTACATTAGACACATCCATGGTACCATCACCACATGCCTCACTTAACTGTCTTGGTTTGTTATCACGCGGTGTTCTGTCTTCATTGAACTGTCGCACCCAGGAACGCACATTAGACACATCCATGGTACCATCACCACATGCCTCACTTAACTGTCTTGGTTTGTTATCACACGGTGTTCTGTCTTCATTGAACTGTCACACCCAGGAACGTACATTAGACACATCCATGGTACCATCACCACATGCCTCACTTAACTGTCTTGGTTTGTTTTCACACGATGTTCAGCCTTCATTGAACGGTCGCACACAGGAACGTACATTAGACACATCCATGGTACCATCACCACATGCCTCACTTAACTGTCTTGGTTTGTTGTCACACGATGTTCTGTCTTCATTGAACTGTCACACCCAGGAACGTACATTAGACACATCCATGATACCATCACCACATGCCTCACTTAACTGTCTTGGTTTGTTGTCACACGATGCTCTGTCTTCATTGAGCTGTCGCACCCAGGAACGTACATTAGACACATCCATGGTACCATCACCACATGCCTCACTCAACTGTCTTGGTTTGTTGTCACACGATGTTCTGTCTTCATAGAACTGTCACACCCAGGTACGTACATTAGACACATCCATGGTACCATCACCACATGCCTCACTTAACTGTCTTGGTTTGTTGTCACACGATGTTCTGTCTTCATAGAACTGTCACACCCAGGTACGTACATTACACACATCCATGGTACCATCACCACATGCCTCACTCAACTGTCTTGGTTTGTTGTCACACGATGATCTGCCTTCATTGAAGTGTCACAACCAGGAACGTACATTAGACACATCCATGGTACCATCTCCACATGCCTCACTTAACTGTCTTGGTTTGTTGTCACACGATGTTCTGTCTTCATTGAACTGTCACACCCAGGAACGTACATTAGATACATCCATGGTACAGTCACCACATACCTCACTTAAATGTCTTGGTTTGTTGTCACACGATGTTCTGTCTTCATTGAACTGTCACACCCAGGAACGTACATTAGATACATCCATGGTACCACCACCACTTACCTCACTTAACTGTCTTGATTTGTTGTCACACGGTGTTCTGTCTTCATTGAACGGTCACAACCAGGAACGTACATTAGACACATCCATGATACCATCACCACATGCCTCACTTAACTGTCTTGGTTTGTTGTCACACGATGTTCTGTCTTCATAGAACTGTCACACCCAGGTACGTACATTAGACACATCCATGGTACCATCACCACATGCCTCACTCAACTGTCTTGGTTTGTTGTCACACGATGATCTGTCTTCATTGAACTGTCACACCCAGGAACGTACATTAGATACATCCATGGTACCATCACCACATGCCTCACTTAAATGTCTTGGTTTGTTGTCACACGATGTTCTGTCTTCATTGAACTGTCACACCCAGGAACGTACATTAGATACATCCATGGTGCCATCACCACATGCCTCACTTAACTGTCTTGGTTTGTTGTCACACGATGTTCTACCTTCATTGAACTGTCACATTCAGGAAGGTACATTAGACACATCCATGGTACCATCACCACATGCCTCACTTAAGTGTCTTGGTTTGTTGTCACACGATGTTCTGTCTTCATTGGACTGTCGCACTCAGGAACATACATTAGATGCATCCATGGTACCATCACCACATGCCTCACGCAACTGGTGATGAATTTCAGTAGGTCTTATACCACGAAAATAGAGAAAACGAATGATTACACGCTGTTCTTGCAATGAAGACGTCGCCATTTTAAGTATAAGAAACAGTCATTACTCTCGTCTCTGCCAGTACAGTTCTATGCATTCTACAGTGCTGCCATCTCTTTGACGCATTCACAAAGAGTCCAAGTGTATTTAAAAAAAACAGAAGTTCGTATCTAGTCCCATTCCTGAATAGCGTAGGTGTTATAACTTGTTGGAGCATCTCGTACTTAGGAACGACCTGTATGTAAGACCAGTTGAGTTTATTATACAGGAAATTGAAGCTCAGTTTATCATAGTCATCAATTTATTCGTGTTTTTCTTTTCGTAATTTAACACTTTCATACACAACTGCATTTATTAAGAAAGTTAGGCTTTATTTACATAACTCAAAGGATAATTGAAAACAATTGAAGAGCTGAAACCATGTACCTGATCAGTATTTTAACAACTTTGTTTTCTAGGTTAAGTATAATTCAGGTTTAGATATCCTAATGGACATAACCTTAAAATTTCCCCAATCGCCACTGTCTCTCTGATGCTTTAGTTATATAATTTTTATTATTGCGAAATAATTTCTGTGATATTTTATTAATATTAATGTTTTTATTGGTTAATAGTTTTGTTTTCTTCGGTTCATTTCATATAAAAGATGAATATCACTATTATATGTTTCAAATAGAAAGAGTTCTCGGCTGTAGCGAATCAGATGCGTGAGAGGCGTCAGTGTTGCCACCACGTTACCCCCACTCCTTTTATATTTCCCTCTCTCTCGCACACTTGCGAATCTTCTTGTCGCTAAACGTAAGGGAACGTAAAATGAATTCTCCAAAGCTTTATAATAATGCAATTGTTGAAATGACAATTGCAACATGGATATTTATTACGCAAACGTTTTAAATATTAGTTTAAAATAAATTATAGTTTATGAATTACTTATTTTCCTAATCCAATGAAAATATCAGCGGTGCATCCGTATAGCTGTAATGTTACTTACGTTAAGAGATAATTCGTCATTGTTACTGTCTTCAACGTCTGAGTACTGCAAATTTATGATAATAAGTTCCAAAATCTCGTTACGTGCTATTTATTTCCAAAAATCATCTTGTAGTTTATCTGATGTCTCACACAGTTTTCCCAGTCTTGTTGTGTTCCTTGTCAATTTCTTCGTGAATAAGTCGTTCAACGTCAGTCACTTTAAAATATTATTTCTGTTTGCAACATAATTTGAGCCCACATTAACTCTATGGGATTGTTCTGGCAGTAGTAAGGGGGCGGGAAGGTGGATCGCGTCTCATTGATACAGCTGATACACTTTTTCATAGAAGAATAACTAAATATTGCTTTGAACTCTAGAGTAAATAGAGATTACGAACCATTCACAAACAAAGATATAATGTGACCAGACATGTTCTGCCAGACTAGCAGGAAGTGTATTGTTTCCTCTCATCGAATTTAACAAACACCTTGGGTTATTCAGAGTACATGTTTCTTTTATCACGTCATGTCAATTGTTTTCGTTTCAGTTCTGAGTAATTTCAAATATACGTTCACGCATACATGCCAACCAATAATGACATTCATTACAGTGCTTACGTCACAATGTATTGTTATAACATAATGGTATATACTTTATTTATTTGTATTAGGAAAACTATTTGAGCTAAAAATGTGGGGTTTTCATGATTATGTTAAATACATTAGTCTCTAAATATGAAAAGCAGAAGCATTATTAACAGTGAAGTATTCTTCATATTTAAGTTTGATTTATGAGTCACTATGTTTACACTCAACTTCACTTACTTGTATAATTGAAACGTTTTCAAGATCATTCGATCTCATCCTCAGCTGTTTGGTGACTAAATGTACCTTCCTCTTCTTCCACTACTACGGAGTTCCAATCACTCTGCCATCTGGTGTTATTGGATATTTGGGAAAAAATATTCATAAACAAAAACCGTGATAAAGTTATAAATTTTGAAATCCCGGCATTAAATGAAGTATTAAAACTTAGTGCCCCTAACACCAGATGGCAGAGTGATCGGAGCTCCGTAGTAGTGGAAGAAGAGGAAGGTTCATTTAGTCACCAAACAGCTGAGGATGAGATCGAATGATCTTGAAAACGTTTCAATTATACAACAACAAGTAAGTGAAGTTTGAGTGTAAACATAGTGACTCATAAAACAAACTTAAACATTAGTCTCTGCCTTCCACATGGATCGGTTTTTGCAAAATCTGAATTTTTGTCTTAGCGCGAATAATATTTATTAGAGATTAATTAGGTTGGCACTAAGGGGGAATGCAACACGACAACACCGCAGTACTCCGATTGGTCGCTCGTCTAGTAGCGCTCAAGGACAAACACCTCCCCATTTGAAACACATAATATGTGTTTTTATAGCTGAAGACTGAAATGCATGAAAATTAAATTTTGGAGTTTTTAAATAGACAAATTTCAAATAAGGCTACCTTTATCCGCTCCTATATATTTAAAATGACAATTATTGAAAGCGTTAGTTAAGGCGTTCTAATGAAAATCATAACAATCTTTTCATTATTTTTAAAATGTTGAGTTCTAGATTGTCTAAATAAACTTGAGGGTTAGGCACGGAGATTCACGTAAAATTTTGCGCTTGGATTGGACAGGGAATGAAAGAGAATTTACGATTGTGCATATTTTCTTGGGTTATCTACTGTTCCTTTCAATGTTTAGAAATATCTTGTGGCTATATATTAGGCAGATTTCCTTTCTCAGGATGCACACCCCTGGATGCCAGTGTCTGGGAAGCGCTGTTTGAGTCTGAACTGATATCTTACCTTTCTGATGTCATTATTTTGAACACACAGGGACCAAAACGAAGTACATAAAAGTTATGTGGAGAAAAGACCGGACGCCCTCTATCCATGACAAATGAAAGGGGGACCGGATACTCCCTCCCGCACAAGATATCCACTTGAGACTCTAGTGGCGTATTCATCCAGACAAACCTTTGCTAAAGATTTTTCTAGTGGCCATATTATGTCACTATATTTCCGTTACTAAAGTTTAAAAGTGGTATTAAGATATTCTGTCAAGCAGGAAGCTTCTTCAAATTTGTATAACAACGAGCATAATGTCCCTCCAACAATGGGCATTAAGATAAAAAGAAATAAAAGGCTATATACTGCTCTACATCTGCAGGAAATACCACCCACACATGAGAACTACAGTATTTAACGTTATAAAACGAGAGTACGCCGTGATTATTTACGTAAACTCGTGCACTTTGAAAATACAACTAAGTAAAAACTTCACAAGCACCAAACACCGTATACAATGCAGTAAACTTAACATAACAAAATTATAGACTCATAGGAGTAATCACTAGGGCCAGCATTTTATGTAATTACATATTCTGTTTTAGTTAATTGATGGAAATTAATCATTTCCTTACACTAGCCTTACACTAGGCTAAGGTCTTTGTTACATAGAGTCAACATGGACATTTCACTGCCATGGCCGGGATTTGAACGACGGATCTCCTGATTTCCATCCAGTCGCTCTATCCCATTGAGCTACCATGGCCAACGTGCAGTCCTGATATTAAATTCTCCATCTGACTCGTATATTTCCCTGGCAAACCACTAAGAAATATCGCATTCGAGATACACCGTTTGTGGTGACTTATTATCGTAAGTACTTGAGTCCCAGGCTTCATCATTTAACTCTTATTATTTTAGTTAATTGATGGAAATGAATCACTTCTTCACACTAGCTGTATATAGGCTAAGGACTTTGATAGAAAGAGTCAACATAAAAAATTCAATACCATGGCTGGGATTTGAACCACAGATCTCGTGGTTTCCGTCCAGTCGATCTAACCCATTGAGCTACCATGGCCAACGTGCAGTCCTGACATTAAATTCTCCATTTGACTCGTATATTTCCCCGGTATACCACTGGAGGCTCTCCCATCCGAGACACACCGTTTGTAGTGACTTATTATCGTAAGTACTTGAGTCCCAGGCTTCATCATTTAACTCTTATTATTTTAGTTAATTGATGGAAATGAATCACTTCTTTACACTAGCCGTTTATGAGCCAAAGTCTTTGGTAGAAAGAGTCAACATGAAAAATTCAATACCATGGCCGGGATTTGAACGATGGATCTCCTGGTTTCCGTCCAGTCGCTCTAACCCATTGAGCTACCATGGCCAACGTGCCGTCCTGACATTAAATTCGCCATTTGACTCGTATATTTCGCCGGTAGACCACTAGGGGCTCTCGCATTCGAGATACACCGTTTGTGGCGACTTACTATCGTAAGTACTTGAGTCCCAGGCTTCATCATTTAACTTTATTATTTTATTTAATTCATGGAAATTAATCATTTTTTTACACTAGCCGTATATAGGCTAAGGTCTTTGATAGAAAGAGTCAACATGAAAAATTCAATGCCATGGCCGGGATTTGAACCACGGATCTTCTGGTTTCTGTCCAGCTGCTCTAACTCATTGAGCTACCACGTGGAAAATTCAATTCCATGGCCAGGATTTGAACCACGGATCTCCTGGTTTCCGTCCAGCTGCTCTAACTCATTGAGCTACCACGTGGAAAATTCAATGCCATGGCCGGGATTTGAACCACGGATCTCCTGGTTTCTGTACAGCTGCTCTAACTCATTGAGCTACCACGTGGAAAATTCAATTCCATGGCCGCGATTTGAACCACGGATCTCCTGGTTTCTGTCCAGCTGCTCTAACTCATTGAGCTACCACGTGGAAAATTCAATTCCATGGCCAGGATTTGAACCACGGATCTCCTGGTTTCTGTACAGCTGCTCTAACTCATTGAGCTACCACGTGGAAAATTCAATTCCATGGCCGCGATTTGAACCACGGATCTCCTGGTTTCCGTACAGTCGCTCTAACCCTTGAGCAAGATCAGGATGGCACGTTGGCCATGATAGCTCAATGGGTTAGAGCGACTGGACGGAAACCAGGAGATCCGTTGTTCAAATCCAGGCCATGGAATTGGATTTTTCATGTTGACTATCTACATATTCTGTTGCTGTATACGAGATTCATTTGATAAAGTACAAACTATTGACTACAGTAAAGTTCAATTATAAAACTAAGTGAATTTGTAACTAAGCAGACTTATGCGACGTAACTGGGAGAGGACAGCAAGTAAAAACAAAAGAGTATCGGAACAAGCAAGTGTTGTTAAAAATAGCTCCAACTCTACAGCTGCTGTATCCTTTATTATTGGAGATGAAACACGACAGTACAACATTAACAGCAAAAGGACTTTCCAGGAATTAAAATGATGGTATAAGTGTTCTTAAATCATTAAATCTCCTTTGATTTCTTCAGCAAGGGCCGACATGTTACTCAAGTAATCTTCAGTTTTCACCTGAACGTCGAGAAGGCTTCCAGTAATCTTCTTCAAACATTTGAAGTGAGCAGATGTTTTACTCTGAAGCTTAACTTGTTATGAAAACTAAATACAGTCTGGGCCAAATCAGAAATACGTTTTTCTCTTCTTGTAAATATATGCTTAACGTTTGTAAATGCTGGACAAAATCTATAAACAAAAAAGACAAAAAGAAAACAAATTTAACAACCACTGGGGTTCATTAAGTTCAGAAAAATATTTTCCTTTACAGGCCTGCCCCGAGATTTTAGTTTCCATTAATTACATTAATTAATATTATTCTAAGTTTGGTATCAAGAGCCGCATTCGGCTCGCGAGCCTCGTTGTGGACACCACAGTCAGTTACTACGTGATGGTTTTGAAATTCCGTTCCTTTGCATGACCAAGAGAAAGGGACTGATGTATGCACACATTCTCTATTCTCGTTCAAACGCTTCATCATCTCCCTACTAAATGTTAATGGAGAAGACTTTGTAGAATATATTTCCTTGTAAGTACATTGGACATTCTGGACAAAAGCATTTAGTTACACTGATTGCCCGATAGGAGGCGAACTTTGATAGACCAACGATGGAATTCCCTGTGCCAAAAATAATGTATTTTATCGATTCCGTCTTATTCTCCAGAGATGGCGCCAGCTGTTATATCTAACTGTGGGAAATAAGTTTCTTAATAATTTAAAAACACTTTTTTAACATATGTAATACGTTCTTCAGGTATAACGCAGAATTATTTGAGGTTTGCTTTAAGAAAGTAAAAATTAACTAAGGTTAATAAGGAGATAATATTGAAAGAAAAATATAATTGTGTATAAGAAGTGAAATCTCCTAAAGTAGCTATAAGTCTACACTTTTCGCAAGCACAAGACGTTCGTTGTTGTCTTGATCAAAACATATTCTACATAGGATCAGCTCTTCTACTCTTGGTTACTTCCAGAAGTACTTCCTGGCTAACACTGGTTGAATGCTTGTTCTAGAAGCACTTTTAGCGGCACCACCACTAATGGACGATCATTGATGGATGCCACTGCTCGAAAATCGCACTATTGACTGCAATATACCCCTTTCTACTCTGTTGGCAATTGTCTGCCAAATATGAAAGGATTTCTAGTACTATACAAGAGAGAATGCTAATTTAGCTATAAAACACACTAAATCGACTCACTCTTCGCCTTTCTCTTCGAGACATCGAGAAGTCAACACCTACGAGACAGCACCGTAGCAAGGCTAAAGCAGCCCTTAGCTACCAGTTCTCTTCGCAGGAAGCATCAACGCCACCAGCTAGCTGCAGCTCAGGGACAGCATTGAGCCTGCGAGCCCACAGAAGCAACAACTGCAGACAACACTGTAACTGGGTAGGATAGCAAGGCCGCAGCCAACAATCCTTTGGACTGGTAGCTCAGACGCCCTTAGGGGTAGGTCCTCTGCTGTCCTTGCTCATAGCGCCCTAGACGTGCTCTTTCTTCATCTTCTTCTTATTTCCTCTTATCTGTTCTTCATACCATTCTATCATGGCACAATCTCCATACCCTGCATGTGGTACCAAGGCTCCCACTGTGGACCCAGTCTATTACTATTTGGAAGGAGGCGACCTGCGCACCTTCTTGGGTAAGGAATTAATTTGCTATCCGTCGCAACCGTTAGCTAGCGACGTGCACGCTCTTCTGCTGCAAGAACTGGACGAGAGGAATCTGTATCTCAACAAGGCTGATGAAACTGTGCTGTCATTTGTGGGAGCAATTGACACCAAGTGTATATGGCACACCGCAACCACGTCAGCGCCATCACTGACATGCTGCGCAAACACTTAAAATCCAAAGACTCAGAATCCTGGCACACTGTCACCAAGCGTTCTGCCAAATCTTCTGAGCCAACACCCTCCACCAGCAGTACCACCACCTCGAACACCTACGCTGTTCTCACGCCAGAGGAGCCCACAAATACTACTGGAGCTCACCCAAAGCGGTGTAAATGCAACAGCACCAATCTAACCACAGATGCAACAATGGAGGAGGATTCCTCAGATTCTGCTGATCCAGCTTCTGCGCCACTGGCACCGCCCTCAGCACCTCGGCAAGTCGCCCGACTTCCATCTTCCTGTGAAACCCAGCTGACGCCAGGAAGCTGTTATCCACCGCCCCGCCGGGCAACAAAGCAAACTTCTCCATAAGGAATTTGCGTGACACGGTGGCCCTTCTACCTGCCACCGCCAATGATCACCGCAGCCTCCGCAAAAACCTGGAGGAGCATAAGATTTAAGGTGTCACACCCCTTCTACCAGAGGAACGCTACCTTCACGTCACCGTGAAGGACATTCCCTCCTTTGTCACAGCAGAAGAGCTCCAGTCACACCTCTGCAGTAATGGCTTTACTGTTACACGTGTCGCCCAACTGACTACCAGGGGCCTAAATCCTCAGCCTCTGCCTCACTTCAGGGTAGCCTTACAGAAGACAACCAACTTCAGGGACATCTACAAGGAGACACTGATGTTCCACGCTACAATGCGGGTAGAGCCCTACCGCCCACCACCACGCCCTAAGCAGTGTACGAATTGCCAGCAATTCATACACAATGCTGCTGCCTGTCTCCTGCAACCAGTCTGCCCCTTCTGCGGTACCTCTGGCCACAAGCATGTAAGCTGCACTCAACTGGGTCTCCCTGGTGCAAAACCCCGCTGTTACAACTGTGGAGATGCCCACTCATGCAGATACGCCAAATGTCTGTGTGGCAGGAGGCGCGACTTGAGCTTCTCACCTCCAAGAATGGGCAGATGTCCAAGCACAATGCTAGACCTAGGGCGCCTCACAATGCCGAGCTACCACATGAAGCCTTCACTGGAGCTCGATACTCTGGTCTCCCTCCAAGACAGCCCATCAAATATCCCAGCTATGCAGCTGCTGTCACCAACTCTCCTGATGCTGAGCAGTCCTCTGCTACTGCTCCCCCTTCAAAACAGCACCCACAACTAACACCACCGGCAACATCTTCTGACCAGGTACCACGGTCTCAACCATTTGCTCCGCAGGCCTCCACTGTCAAGACCAGACAACAACACCCACAATCACAACGGCAACAGCAACGTCGCGAGCAGATCCCCACCAAACGTGACCCCCTCAACAGCCCCCAGCACAGTCTCCTGCTGAACCCACCACCACTACAACATTGTCTACTATTCCCAGTGAGTCATTTCTTGCTGATAAGCAACAAATTCCTATCCCCCTGCAGCCTGCATTCGCCGCCTACTTTGCCGAGTCTATCCGCACTCGCTCAAGCGAAATCCACCCCTACACCATGCTGGTGCACGCAGTGCTAAACTTTATGTTGCATCATGGCTATTAACCATGGAACTGCTACAAACTTCCTCTCCCTCAAAATTTGCAGCTGTAATGCCAATGGTCTGCACCGCAACTTCGTTACTGTTAAGGGTATACATATCCTCCTAGTACAGGAAACACATCTGACCCCTTCCATCAAAGCACGCATACTGGGCATGGTATGCTATCGCTCTGACAGGGCCGACGGCTATAGGAGCACCGCCATCTATGTGAGCCGCACCATACGGCAACACTTGCTCCTCATCACTCCTGCTCCACCCCTGGAAGCCACTGGAATCCAGATTGAGAACAACAGGGGACCCGTCCGGCTCTTTTCTGTCTACATTCCCCCTGGACGCCCGCTGCCAGCAAATGCACTCGACTGTCTCTTCGCATCCCAACATGCCATCATTGCCATGGGAGATATTAACGCCAAGAGCCCGGCGTAAAAACAAACGGAAACGTTTCTCTAATGTTTCTATAATTTCACACGCGATTTAATTCGCCTAGAAATTTATAGATTCTATGGAGAATGCAGAGCGCCCACCTTAGATGAATTGGTTGCACATTTGCAAGAAATTTGTGATTTTCCTTATGGGCGCTTCACTTTGCGCGGTCTCCTAAGGAGCTGGGTTACAAATACTTTGAATAAGCTAAGGGTTATTATGGAATCCAGTAGAATTGTAGCTTGGCGATATATATTTTTGTCAAAACTAAGAAAGTTTCGCAGTAATGGACATAAGAAAATTTATTTAGACGAAACGTCGTACGATACCCATGACGTTAGTTAAGTGCAGAGGTTCTATCCAATCAGTGCAGGACGGTAGGTTAAAAGACCCTGGCCTCCTTCAACCCGGGAGCGATGGATACTCCGGGGCTCTTTCCATAAGGCAATGCCTGATTTCTTAAAAAGACCTCCGCCCCGTTGACAACAACGTCAAGACGGGATGGAAGTGTATACGCCACTTACGCGCGTCAACCCCGCAGGGAAGACTACCGAAAACCTCGGTGGTGCCGCTTGGTGATCTAGCACACCTTCTACTAGCTCTACAGGCTAGTACCGGGACTTCTTAGGCAACACTCTACCACCTCCGGGCGGCCGTAGCCTAGCCGGAGGTACCCAATTCCCCGTGGGTGTCGGGTACACACTGCCCCCTCCAGTCCAACCCAATCCGAACAGCTCCCCGACGGGAGGGGCTCGGCTGTTCGGCCCGAGGTTCCTCTAGTAACGTCGGAGGTAGAGTAGCCGTATTCCCATAAAAGCCCTGGGTGTTCAGCGGGCGAGCCTGTTTTCAATATCCGCTTGGCGCCTCATGTATGCCAGTTCCTCCCTCTCTTCCTCCCCCCAGCCGTATGCGACAACCTGTATGCGCAAAGGTCAGTGTGTATCCTGATGCCGAAATTAAGGTTTGCCAAAAGTAACGAATCATGAGGGATGTCAAAGGAATGTTGGTTCTTTGTTACGACAAGGGCAAGGCCATTTGAGTTGGGGGAAAGCGTTGTAACAAAAGCAATGTATGAAACAGCGTCCTTAGCAGTTTCTAAAGGAATTGTCACTTGACGTGTATGAATAGGGAATTCTTTGGATCATTTACAATGGCGACAAAATAGCCAGAAAAGGGACTTTGGTTGAAAAGGAGTTTTGAGAGTGAAAGTTAGATATACACACACGCGCAGCTGTGGTGATACAGAACAGTCTTAGGCGTGAAGTCGATGAGGGCAGTCTGAGGCGTGAGGGCGATAAATTTATCGAGTAATAAACAATTTGCATTCAGTAACTCTAAACGGAGATTGGTAACCCTTGGTCGGCAACTTTCATTTCGATGTTTGAGAAGAAGAAGAAGCAGTAAATAAATAAGTTGGAAACGGGCATTCCAGTGTTATTAAAATCTCCTTCACACACATCCACGCATACCCTGAGGGAAACCTCATTGCTCGCCAACTTATTTGCACGCCATTACATTTTAGTTACAAATTGGCGTCCGCAACGTAGAACTCTTTGTGCGCCACCTACAATTTTGCTTCAATCCTCATCTAGACGAGTGAACTTGGTTATCACGTGCTTTGTTGGGAACACTAAATCTGTGAAACGTATCAGTTACTTTTGTCTGTGAGTGTTGCAGTGCATAAAAGGGAAGTATTATGGCAGCCAATCACTCTAAAGTTTATCGCAGAACTGTAAAAGGGCAAGCTAGAGAAATAATAGCTAATGTTTTAAATTTTATGCGACGGGAAGCCGCCGGAGCTAATTTTGTAATCCCTGTGAATAAGGTTAATGAGCGTGTTGCAGCCGCAACGGGCGTTTCGCTATCCACGGTTAAGAAAATGAAGAAGGAGATGATTGATATACAGAGCGGTTCAGTCTCTTCAGTCTCTTCATTCGGTACACCAAAGCAAAACAAAAACAGGTCCAAACCATATACTGATCTCGATGATTTTGATATTGTGTAGTTCGCAGGACTATAAATGAATTCTACATCCATGAAAAGTGAGTTCCTACAGTTAAAGCTGTGTTACATAAATTAAGAGAAACAATTAATTACAAAGGTAAAGAGTCAAGTTTGCTCAGAGTGTTCAAGCGTCTGGGATTTCGATCGCGAAACACGCGTCAGAACAGACGCATTCTAATTGAAAAGCATACCATAAGAAGAGCTTGTGTTTCATTTTTACGTGCTATAACAAAATACCGACAGGAAGGTCGTCCTATGTCTACAGCGACGAGACATATATACACACAGTTCGCACACAAAGAAGAAAGCTTGGTCTGACGATAGGACACAGGGTTATATGGCACCTACCTCCAAAGGACAAAAATTAATTATTGTGAATGCAGGAACAGAAAAGTGTTTCATTCCCAATGCATAATTGATCTTTAAATCAAACACCAGCAGACCAGCAGAAGAGACGAGTCGTCCAGGTTTACCTGGACGGAGTGTTTGCCGCCCAGCACCTAGCCGCTTATTGCGTCTTTATCTGGGCAGTATAGAAGAGTCATCATTTGTCTCAGGCGGTTGTCTTCGGCAGTAGACTTATCTAGCCTTGTGCGCGCAATCGCCCCGTGGGGGGATGCACCAGTGCTGGCTGCGTTCTTCCGCCTGCCTGGGAGGCATCTGAGGACAGTCCGCTTAACAGGCTAGAGGTAAAGGAACAGTGTTTAAGTATTGAGTTCCCCAAGCCCATTTCTGGGCTTGGGGGATTGGATCCAGAGGAATGTGGCCCTGTTAAGTTCTAGTTACCCAAGGCATCTTTGGGTAACCGGTAGCTCGGTCGGCGGCGAGGAACCCTGTGGTCGTAACGGCCAAGGGTGTTCACCAGTATGTTTGGGTGGGAGTCCAGCCTATCGTAGATGGTGCGGCACCTCTCCCGCACCACGTCCACGATGTAAGGGATCCCAGAGTAGGTATGGAGGATGTGGGACGGGAATCTACGCCCGGTATCGTAGATCATGCGCAGTGCCCTGTTCTGGACGCGCTGTAGTCTGAGAATAGTGGTCGGAGCCGCTGATCCCCAGACTTCGCAGCCGTACAGAATCAGGGGCGGTATAATCGCCCGATACAGGCGTAGTCTGAGGTGTGTTGGCACAGTGGATTTGAGTATTGGGTATAACTGCGTTAGCGCTGCATGCCCTTGTCCGGCTTTGACCCGGACGTGAGGTGCGTAGGTGAGACCGCGATCGAGGAGGACGCCAAGGTATTTGGCAGTGGGAACCCAAGGGATTTGCCTCCGCCTCAACCTCAGCGACCAATCCGGTCGCCTAGCTCGGACCTTAGCCAGGAGAACAGCAGAGCTCTTCTCGGGGCTAATGGCCATCCTCCACTTCTCACTCCAACGGTCAATGGCTCAGAGCTGGCGCTGCAGCGGAGGATGACAATATCTTAGGTTTTTGTTACGCGCCATTATGAGGACGTCGTCAACATACTGGCACGTAACAGTCTGTGGTTCTAAGGGGAGTGGAGACTATCATTGGGAAATGAACAGCGAAAACTATTTGAAATGGGTTAAAGAAAAACTAAAGCCCAATCTTACAGAAAAGTCTGTTCTTGTGATAGACAACGCTTCATATCACAATGTGACCAGAGAAAAATGCCCCACAGCGAACACAAAAAAGCAGGATATGCAAGACTGGTTGGTTAAGCATAGGATTGACGGCAGTGATTCGGAAAGTGATTACTCAGCAACGCCTGAATAAGAGTGCAGCAGCAGAGCCGAGAGCTACGTTTTCGAGGGATGTGCAGACGACATGCTGGACGGCATCGAGGAACTTCCCTAATAACCTCACGCCTAAGCCACGCCCAACGGTGGTGAGAGTCGCTCCTAAGGTAAGCAATGCATTATGCCAGGGTTTTTACGGAAGTAATATAACTCTACCATGAGTGCTAAGGGTCCGCAGCGCCCGCACCACGGCAGCTGAACGCGAACGACTTCCTCCCCTACGGGAACCCACGAAGTATCGAGAAAGTTGGCAACCTTGCAGAAAGGTCTGGGAGAAGGAGGGCCGGTGTTGTAAAACGATTATAAGGGTTCGTCAAAAGAGGCGGCCAAACTGCAGCATAAGTTACGAAGTAGTGAAAAGACAATGTTGAACATGTTTAAGAAGTTCTGTGACAAATATCCACAACGTGCTATCGATGAAGTAGTGAATTACCATCTAGAGTTTACCGTTGTGTCAGTTTCAAGTATTTACAAAGTAGGTAAAGAAAATCTACAGTTTGTGAGGTTAGAACTCCCGATATAATGATACCAGTTTCACCTCAGATTAGAGGAATGTAGACGACGTAAGTAGCAATTAATTTAAGTGACTAGTGTGCTGTATGCTATTTATATTTATATAAGATAAATATGGCATTTTAATGGTGATTCAATGAAACTTGTGTTATTGCGAAAGCACGTGGCCGCGGAGTGATACAAACCAATGATCTGTTTGTGTATGCTTTATTCACCTAGTGAACAAACTGTAGTAACTTTGCTGCTAGGAGTTAGGTTGTTAAAAGAGCGTATACATACAAATTTCACTTCTTTTCTTTCATATATTACACTCTAAAAGAGGTTTTGTACAATGATCGACAATCAGCAGTTAGTAGCGCTTAAAGACTTTTTTTTCGAGTGGAGGAAAAATCCATTTATGGATTACCACTGTGTTGGAGGGCACAGTGGTGTATGTGGGCTTCACCTCCACCGGATTGGGAAGGAGAAATGTGCTGCGGTACCACCTTAAGCACCCGCGCATTCCAAGAGATGATCTTAGCCGTCTCGCAGTGCGATTCAGCAGAGGGTGGTTTCTGATGCAGGGATACAGACTTGACATGAAGCCCAGCCTGATTCACTGCCTATTGTGGGTGGTATTTGGTAGGATTCCTGGTGTTATGAGTTGGGAAGTTTGGGGTAATTTATCACGCCGTAACGCTACGTCTTAAGTTTAGGTGTTTCATTGGCGCTGCAAGTAATACTTGCAAGCTTATATAGAAAATGAGTAGTTGTCAAGCAGTTTTTGAGATTACTCACTCAGATAAGATGTTCTCCATATCTCCATAAGCGCTTTTCGGTCTGGTTTAGACCATCTTCAGTGGGTGTTGACCAGCTACTGTCAACACCCTGGTCAGAGTAGCTGGTCAACACCCACTGAAAAGCGCTTATGGAGATATGGAGAACATCTTATCTGAGTGAGTAATCTCAAAAACTGCTTGACAACTACTCATTTTCTATATAAAAGATATCTCACTTTTAATAACTTGACAATGTCTTCTTTAAAACTTGCAAGCTTGTCAGTTGTGGTCTAATATACTTATTGCTATCTTGCTAAACCTAAATATAACTCTAGTTTGCGTTATCGGCAATTGCCTTTAATGGTCAGTTGTAATTATCTGCCGCCAGCATCGTCAGTTGTGTGAAAATACCTTCTCATATTCCATGTGTCTGCTTGGTCGATATTTTGGAGTGCACACTCGGCGGGCGGCCTACGTATCAATTGTAGGTGCGAGCCTGTGCCACTCATTCCCCGGGACGCCTTGGCCATGATTGGCGCAAGGACTTGAGGGCTGTGGAAGGTGTGTGTGTTGGTGTACGTGTATGGGTGTGTGTTTTATCTCCGTTCAGCGATGTCAAGCATCTGGAACGTTAACAAGGTTTTCTAGGTACTGTTGTATGTCTACCTCCGGCTCCCCGAGATTAATTGTTCTTTCAAAAATAGACAGTGGCCTTGCGTGTTTATCATGTGTTGTGTCATATTCCCCTAGTGCCCGTATTAGTTGGTAATGGTTTAGGTTCTTTTTCTCGAGTAGGTTGAAGCTGAGCCTTTTGATGAATTGCTCGATGGAATGTATTTTTAACTCCTCGTGGAGTTGGTATGCCGGTGCGAGTGGTGGTAGCCTGGTAATAATCCGAAGTATTCTATTTTGCATTGTTTGCAATCTTTTAAAGACCGTGCTCAGATTAACTTTTATAGTACAGTGATTCAGAAATAGCTGATTCTACGAGGCGTATCCGTAAAATAAGGTCTCCAATTATATATAATATGTAAAACTTTTTATTGCCAATCAATGTTGCACTGATGGAAAGGCGGAACTTACAGCTATTTTTCAACGTAATCACCATCACGATCGATGCACCTTTCCATGTGCTGTGGCAGTTTTTGTATACCCTTGTCATAGCACTCTCCCGCCAAGTTGCGCAGGTAGCACTCAACCTCGTTTTTCAAATCATCGTCGGTCTGGAAATGTGTTCCACCCAGATGTGACTTCAACTCAGGACACAGATGATAATCACTAGGTGCGAAGTCTGGACTGTAGGGGTGATGGGTGAGGATGTCCTACCCGAACTGAGCTAGGGGATCAGCCGTTGCATGTGCAGTATGGGGACGAGGGTTGTCGTGATGCAAAATCACTCCCTTCGTCAGCATTCCCCTTACTCAATTTTAAATGGCACGTCGCAGTCTTTTTAAAGTCTCACAATAGCTAGCGACGTTTATTGTTGTGTCGGTAGGCATAAACTCTCACAACAATACACCTTTTCTGTCCCAGAACACACTGCTCATCACTTTGCCGGCAGAAAATTACTGTTTGAACTTTCGCGGCTTCAGCGAATTCGAATGCCGCCACGCCTCTGGTGTTGTGTAATGCACCCAGGCTTCATCGCCAGTGAAAATTGAATCCAACAATTCCTCGCCCTGTTCTGCATAGCGCTCCAGGAATCGGTGGGCCACTTCAACACGTTGCCGTTTATAGTCTTCGGTGAGCATTTTGGGAACCCACCTCGCACACACCTTGCGATAATGCAAATGTTCGGTCAAAATCTTGTGAATCGTAGTCTTACTAACTTCAGGGATGAGTTCGCAGAGCTCGCGAACTGTCACACGCCGATCTTTAAGCATTTCTTGCTCCACTTTTGCAATTGTTTCGGCTGAAACCGAAGGCTGGCCAGAACGCTGTTCGTCATGGACATCTGTACGTTCGTCTTAGGACTCTCTGACCAACTTTCGCATGCTTTTGACGTCCATACACTGTGGCCCATAGACTTCGCATAACTGACGATGTGTATGTGCGATAAGCTGAGGTAAACATCTCTGTGTTGCGAATTTTTGTGGATACGCTTTCTCGCTTTGCCATTAGTGCAATGACTTTCCGTGTATGTGCAATAAGCTGAGGTAAACATCTCTGTGTTACGAATTTTTGTGGATACGCTTTCTCGCTTTGCCATTAGTGCAATGACTTTCCGTGTATGTGCAATAAGCTGAGGTAAACATCTCTGTGATGCAAATTTTTGTCGATACGCTTTCTCGCTTTGCCATTAGTACACTGAACTCGCCGTGTTTGTGCGATAAGCTGAGGTTAACATCTCTGTGTTACGAATTTTTGTCGATACGCTTTCTCGCTTTGCCATTAATACACTGGACTGGCCGTGTATGTGCGATAAGCTGCGGTAAACATCTCTGTGTTGCGAATTTTTGTCGATACGCTTTCTCGCTTTACCATCAGTACACTGGACTCGCCGTGTATGTGCGATAAGCTAGGGTAAACTTCTCTGTGTTGCGAATTTTTGTCGATACGCTTTCTCGCTTTGCCATTAGTACACTGGACTCGCCGTGTATGTGCGATAAGCTAGGGTAAGCTTCTCTGTGTTGCGAATTTTTGTCGATACGCTTTCTCGCTTTGCCATTATTACACTGGACTCGTCGTGTATGTGCGATAAGCTGCGGTAAACATCTCTGTGTTGCGAATTTTTGTCGATACGCCTTCTCGCTTTGCCATTAGCAAACTGGACTCGCCGTGTATGTGCGATAAGCTAGGGTAAACATCTCTGTGTTACGAATTTTTGTGGATACGCTTTCTCGCTTTACCATTAGCAAACTGGACTCGCCGTGTATGTGCGATAAGCTAGGGTAAACATCTCTGTGTTACGAATTTTTGTGGATACGCTTTCTCGCTTTACCATTAGCAAACTGGACTCGCCGTGTATGTGCGATAAGCTAGGGTAAACATCTCTGTGTTGCGAATTTTTGTGGATACGCTTTCTCGCTTTGCCATTAGCAAACTGGACTCGCCGTGTATGTGCGATAAGCTAGGGTAAACATCTCTGTGTTGCGAATTTGTGTCGATACGCTTTCTCGCTTTGCCATTAGCAAACTGGACTCGCCGTGTATGTGCGATAAGCTAGGGTAAACATCTCTGTGTTACGAATTTTTGTCGATACGCTTTCTCGCTTTACCATTAGCAAACTGCACTCGCCGTGTATGTGCGATAGGCTGAGGTAAACATCTCTGTGTTGCGAATTTTTGTCGATACGCTTTCTCGCTTTGCCATTAGTACACTGCACTCGCCGTGTATGTGTGATAAGCTGAGGTAAAAATCTCTGTGTTACGAGTTTTTGTCGATACGCTTTCTCGCTTTGCCATTAGTACACTGGACTGGCCGTGTATATGCGATAAGCTGAGGTAAACATCTCTTTGTTGCGATTTTTGTCGATACACTTTCTCGCTCTGCCATTAGTACACTGGACTTGCCGTGTATGTGCGATAAGCTGAGGTAAATATCTCTGTGTTTCGAATTTTTGTCGATACACTTTCTCGCTTTGCCATTAGTACACTGGACTCGTCGTGTATGTGCGATAAGCTGAGGTAAACATCTCTGTATTGCGAATTTTTGTCGATATGCTTTCTCGCTTTGACATTAGTACACTAGACTGCCCGTGTATGTGCGATAAGTTGAGGTAAACATCTCTGTGTTGCGAATTTTTGTCGATACGCTTTCTCGCTTTGACATTATTACACTGGACTCGCCGTGTATGTGCGATAAGTTGAGGTAAACATCTCTGTGTTGCGAATTTTTGTCGATATGCTTTCTCGCTTTGACATTATTACACTGGACTCGCCGCGTATGTGCGATAAGTTGAGGTAAACATCTCTGTGTTGCGAATTTTTGTCGATATTGTAACGGGAGCGCTGGAACACCCTGTGAACCAGCTGGGAACGGAAGGCAGGGGGAAAACCGCGTTAGCCACACCTCCCCCTCGTTTGTCTTGTAGTGGTGACAGACAGCGGTTGGGAGGAAAAACATCAGTGTGCCGTCTGTTTCTGTCCACCTGGTTCCAGAAATTACGTAATCTGGAACATTCTCCTGGTCACTAGAAACCGGCGATATTCCTATATAAAGAAGGTTACAGACAGACGGGGTTGGTTTTGGTTGAGTCAGTCAGTCAGTTGGTTAGTGTGTGAGTGAGGACAGTTCTTGGTGTAAGAAGGCAGTGTTAGTCAGTGACGTGTTAATGAACGAAAGGATTGTGCAACGGAAGACTGTACGTAACTGGTATGTGCATCGGAGTTTATGTAATCGCGAGGACAAGTGAAATTGTAACGGACGGACTGGTAAATTGTAGCTGTGTGCAGCACGAAATTCTGTGTAATTGGCAAGAGTTTAACTGTAAGTCGGTGGAAATAAAGAACATTGTTGAGTGGTGTAATTGGACTTTTCATTTCACGAACCCACAAAGTCACAACTGGTGTCAGAAGTGGGATAACAACATCACCGAACATTACAACCATGGACGCGGCATTGGAAAAATTTTTGGAGAAGATGATGGAAATGAAGGCCGAACTAATCTCGGAAATGAAGACGGCTAAAGACAACATCACCAGGAAGATGGAAGAAATGCAGGCCGAATTAACAGAGACGCTGGAGACTAGAAATAACCTGGCCGCGGAACTGAAACTAATCAGGACGGCTAGGGACAACATCGCCGAGAAGATGGAACAAATGAAGGCCGAGTTAACCATGGAAGTGAGAGCAGCGAATGACGGTCTGGCTACCGAAATGAAGGTGGCGAACGAGGCTCTCGCCGCCAAGTTTGAGGAACGGTTGGCCGGCGTGAGGGATGACGTAGCGAACCTGGGCAAACGGAAGGGTCAAGTAGACGACCGCCTTAATGATTTAGAGGAAAAGGCCGACAACATCGCAAAACCCCTCACCCGCCTGACGGAGGAAAACCGGCCTTATGTGTGGACGGAGGACGCCGAAGACGCTTTCCAGCACCCGAAGGAGACCCTGTGCAGTGCTCCAACTTTGGGTTTCCCACAACCGGGTGGCGCCTTCATTGTGGACACCGACGCTAGTGACCATTGCATTGGAGGTGTCCCATCGCAGATCCAGGACGGCCATGAGCGCACAAGAGTGGAAGAGAAGGAGCGTACCGCAGCAGTCCGAGTAGTCGTGGCAGTGCCTGCTGAAGGCTGGGATAGCGCAGGCCTGAGGAGGGAGCAGCTGGCGGACGCAGACTTGGGGCCACTCTTGAGGGAAGTGGACGCAGGGACGAGACCAACCTGGGAGGACATCGCACCGAGGAGCGCCACCTACAAGTCGTACTGGGCCCAATGGGACTCTTTGAAGACCAGAGTGGACGTGCTGTTCCGGGTATGGGAGTCACCCGATGAGAAGGCGCAGAGAGGACAGTTGGTACTTCCCCGGAGCAAGGTCCCGGAAGTCTTGGAGGAAGTGCACGCCGGTACTTCAGGAGGACACCTGGGAGCGAACCGAATGATTCACAAACTACGGCAGCGCTACTTCTGGCTCAGACTCCGGGCAGATGCTGGTGGTACACCTGGACCGCCTCGCACGCTACGATGGGGCTGTTCGAGGCGAACAGCTTTGAGGAGGGAGCAGTGTAACGGGAGCGCTGGAACACCCTGTGAACCAGCTGGGAACGGAAGGCAGGGGGAGAACCGCGTTAGCCACACCTCCCCCTCGTTTGTCTTGTAGTGGTGACAGGCAGCGGTTGGGAGGAAAAACATCAGTGTGCCGTCTGTTTCTGTCCACCTGGTTCCAGAAATTACGTAATCTGGAACATTCTCCTGGTCACTAGAAACCGGCGATATTCCTATATAAAGAAGGTTACAGACAGACGGGGTTGGTTTTGGTTGAGTCAGTCAGTCAGTTGGTTAGTGTGTGAGTGAGGACAGTTCTTGGTGTAAGAAGGCAGTGTTAGTCAGTGACGTGTTAATGAACGAAAGGATTGTGCAACGGAAGACTGTACGTAACTGGTATGTGCATCGGAGTTTATGTAATCGCGAGGACAAGTGAAATTGTAACGGACGGACTGGTAAATTGTAGCTGTGTGCAGCACGAAATTCTGTGTAATTGGCAAGAGTTTAACTGTAAGTCGGTGGAAATAAAGAACATTGTTGAGTGGTGTAATTGGACTTTTCATTTCACGAACCCACAAAGTCACAATATGCTTTCTCGCTTTGACATTAGTACACTGGACTCGCCGTGTATGTGCGATAAGTTGAGGTAAACATCTCTGTGTTGCGAATTTTTGTCGATACGCTTTCTCGCTTTGACATTATTACACTGGACTCGTCGTGTATGTGCGATAAGCTGCGGTAAACATCTCTGTGTTGCGAATTCTTGTCGATACGCTTTCTCGCTTTGCCATTAGCACACTGGAGTCGCCGTGTATGTGCGATAAGCTGAGCTAAACATCTCTGTGTTGCGAATTTTTGTCGATACGCCTTCTCGCTTTGCCATTAGTACACTGGACTTGCCGTGTATGTACGATAAGCTGAGGTAAACATCTCTGTGTTGCGAATTTTTGTTGATACGCTTTCTCGCTTTACCATCAGTACACTGGACTCGCCGTGTTTGTGTGATAAGCTAGGGTAAACTTCTCTGTGTTGCGAATTTTTGTCGATACGCTTTCTCGCTTTGCCATTAGTACACTGGAGTCGCCGTGTATGTGCGATAAGCTAGGGTAAGCTTCTCTGTGTTGCGAATTTTTGTCGATACGCTTTCTCGCTTTGCCATTATTACACTGGACTCGTCGTGTATGTGCGGTAAGCTGCGGTAAACATCTCTGTGTTGCGAATTTTTGTCGATACGCCTTCTCGCTTTGCCATTAGTACACTGGACTTGCCGTGTATGTGCGATAAGCTGAGGTAAACATATCTGTGTTGCGAATTTTTGTCGATACGCTTTCTCGCTTTGCCATTAGTACACTGGACTTGCCGTGTGTGTGCGATAAGCTGAGCTAAACATCTCTGTGTTACGAATTTTTATCGATACGCCTTCTCGCTTTGCCATTAGTACACTGGACTTGCCGTGTATGTGCGATAAGCTGAGGTAAACATCTCTGTGTTGCGAATTTTTGTCGATACGCTTTCTCGCTTTGCCATTATTACACTGGACTCGTCGTGTATGTGCGATAAGCTGCGGTAAACATCTCTGTGTTGCGAATTTTTGTCGATACGCCTTCTCGCTTTGCCATTAGTACACTGGACTTGCCGTGTATGTGCGATAAGCTGAGGTAAACATATCTGTGTTGCGAATTTTTGTCGATACGCTTTCTCGCTTTGCCATTAGTACTCTTGACTCGCCGATTGTGTGCGATAAGCTGAGGTAAACATCTCTGTGTTGAGGATTTTTGTCGATACGCTTTCTCGCTTTGCTATTAGTACACTGGACTCGCCGTGTATATGCGATAAGCTGAGGTAAACATCTCTGTGTTGCGAATTTTTGCCGATACGCTCTCTCGCTTTGCCATTAGTACACTGGACTCGCCGTGTATGTGCGATAAGCTGAGGTAAACATCTCTGTGTTGCGAATTTTTGCGATACGCTTTCTTGCTTTGCCATTAGTACACTGGACTCGATGTTTATGACTCGACAGAGCTTTGAGGCCTATTGACTTTCAAGTGACCAGCTCTGTGATGGTCGCTTATCAGGTCGATTATGAGGTGAAATATTAGTAAGTTGACATTTGACAGTAACAGAGACAGACAGGAGACTGTGTTTGTGAAATAACATTTGGAAAAGTTATTATAATAATTGAGCATACTTTTCTAATGCAACTTAAACGCTTGGATACAAGAACTTGTACTCCGTATTGAGGAGGAGTAAAAATTGAAATTAAACACAGATAAACCAACAAAATCTGTCAATAAACTATTCGTATTCACCTATGCTGAAATATTTAAGGCTTAAGGCTTTTTATATGACGATTATGAGGAGTGTTAATATGTATTTCTTTTAGAAGACTTTCATTCTTTCAGATAATTACTTGTTCGTTCAAGATTGTCTTACTGTACGCCATAGCTGCCATTCAGTTGTCATACAGTCAAAATAAATTAAATATAAGCTACAAGAAGACAAAATATTTACAATCTGTTGTGAAAATTAGTAAATAATAGCTAAAGTTCTTCGGCACTATAAGATATTACAGGTGGAGCCATCTATGGACAGCAAGACAGAGTTTGTAGAGGAATGATCTGTAGTTTGTCAATCAAATCTCTCCTGCTTGCAAATCTTTATGAGTAACAGAATATTATTAAAGTTTAGCTTAATGTAATCCATTTTAAGTAGTTTGTCGACTCACTCTTGTATTATTTTTGTATCTGCTACAAGTTTAAGATAAACGCTTTAAAGAACATTCTTTCTCTTTGCTGCCTCACTTCTTCATTTGCCCCTATTCTTCCTTTGTCTATCACGTCGTTTTACTTATCTTCTCGTTCCTAAAACTTTATTTTATATACTTCGTTCTAATAATATTGTGACTGCATGGGTTACGTAGATTTGGAGAAACGACTTGTGGATATCTAAAACAAATTTTGCTGCAGTAAAAAGATGTGAAATTGACAGCCATCTATCTTCAAGGCTGACTTGATGTTTTGCTGCACGAAAACAGATGAAGGAATTCACTGCGGTGCACTTCAGTCGTCCATTGTCGCAATAACGAATAAACAACTGCCGCTCTGACACCTTGCGCGTATTTATACCTCCTTAGCCGTTGTTTTTAGATTGCCGCAGACCTTCTGAGAACTTTAGCGGGCCCGCCTAGGTGGCGTAGATGGTAGAGTCTCTGCCTCACGTTTAAGAGATTCCGAAATCGAATCTCCGTCAGGGTGAATTACCTGGATAAGGTTTCTCCGGGGTTTTCCCTGATTCTGAAAGACAAATATCAGGTAACTCTAAGCTCCATGGACCCCGGACTCATTTGAGCATCATTTCACCCATTTCATTCATCGCCCGATATTACTTAACGTTGGAGAACATAAATTACAACAACAACAAAAAGAAAGAAACTTTAGCGGCCGTAACAATTGGCAGTACGTTCCGGAGCCTCTCTCTGTCTCTTTCTTCCGGCCCGTGGCAGCAACCCAACAATGCCTCGCGGTGACCTACATTTTCTACTTCTACAATTTATACCCCTGTCTCTTTTTTGCAACTCATCCTAACACATACAAATTACTCTATTTAGCCATGCTTGTCCATGCCTTTAGTCCAGCATCCAGTGCGCCCTTAGAGACCACCCATCTCCTCCTTTTCTCCCAGCGATACAATATTATATCTGAAGGCCTCTTCCACTTTTAACACGAGGGCTCTTCAATTAAGAATGATCACAACTTTTTTTTTTGGTAACGTACCTTTACTCATCCTCATAATTTTGATGGTCCTTCTCAAAATAGTCTCCCCTGAATGCGATGCACTTGTTACAGCGTTTCTACCAGTCTTCAAAGATATGCTGGAAACCATTTTTTGAGAGATCCGTCCAAATCGCCTCCGCAGCCTTCACCACTGCTTCTGATGATGGATAATGCCTCCCACGAAGACGTTTCTTCAAGCTAGGGAATAGAAAAAAGCCACATGGGGCTAAATCCGGACTAAAGGGAGGGTGAGGGATGCACTACATGTTGATTTTTGCAAGATATTCAGCAACAACATTTGGCAATGTGCGGCCGCGCATTATCGTGGTGCAGCATCCAGCCTGATTCACGGAAATGTGGTCTTTTGCGCCTGATATGGACTTTCAATGTTTTCAGTACATCCCTGTAGTATTTTCCAGTTATTGATGTGTGTGCAGGTACAACATGCTGATAAACCACTCCATGAATATCAAAGAATGACATGACTATATCTTTCCAGCAGAAGCAACCACTTTGGCTTTTTGGGGGTTGGTGATGAGGGAGATTTCCACACTGAGCTTTGCTGTTAGCTCTCAGGATCAAAATGATGTAGCCAAGTTTCATCAGCTGAAATAAACTCCAGATCTTCCTCTAACATAAACTTTAACCGCATGGTACCTCCATTGCAGCGGTAGCCGATACTGAAAATGTATGAACTTGCCTAGTTCTCACAGGCAGGAACCAGGCGTACCAACAATGAAGCTACTACGGCGTGTTTGTTTCACATTAAGCTAACAGAATATAATAAGACTGGATTTTAGTGTGAAAAATTATGAACGTAAAAAATTATCATCATTCTTTATTGAACAACCCTTGTTCAATCCAAATACTCTATTTGTTCTAATCTTGCCTTTATTTTGTCTCAAATATTTCATATTTCGTAAATATTTATCTCATATTATTTAAGTTTCTTACTCATGCAAAAGAGTGAATGGATAAACTGTTCTCTACATTTGCATTTTATTTTGGTTACCTTGAACTCTATTGTTAATTGTTCCGGTCTACCTTTTGAGGGTATTAACTAAATTGGAAGGTATTCACTTACTCTATACTAACATTCAGTTATATTATTAAAACCTCAATTTCTTTTCCTTCCCATACTTTCGTACTTGCTTTTACCTACTTTCATACCTCTTTCCTCTAGTGCACTTGCCCATTGCTTCTTGTGAATCCAGTAGAAGTACATCGTCTGCATAAACAAGTGCCTGCCTACATTGGTAAATCTGATTGACAAGAAGAAATATAGAATTTTAAGATGCGATGTAGAGAGGAGATGTGACGTTTTTGCATTGTGAGAAATGTTTTGATACAGAAAGATGCAAGGAGCGGATAATGGCTTTGTGGGGACAGAAGAGATGGAACTGCTAACAAGTGGCTGTATTCAGACCAGCACACACAAAAGGGCGGTTTTTAAAAACCCTGGGAGATACAGCGTCTACTATCGTATCACAGTAGAGGGGTTCTCTGTTATCTCATGGACCAATGACACACTTTACGTTGTCATGACAGATTCTCCTGAGTGATGCTGCATCAAAACCAGATGTTACGACTCTGGGTCTCTTATTTCTCCTTTTAACACCCACTGAGGTACACCAGGAGGGTCAGTCTATTGATTTACATAAGTTTTATTAGGTTCCTCAATGACAGCCAGCATTTGATAACAAAGGTCCCTCGTGAGGCACTGTATTTTATGAATTTTGCAATATCTCGATCCTCGTAGCTCCACTGGTGACTCTACCTATATTTTTGTCAGAGTATGGGTGGCCGAATGTGGGGATAACTGTCAACTTTTGATGCATCAATGCTTTTCTGTTTAAAAATGATCTCTACACAATAACAATGAGATGTGTAAGTTGTCTTAGTCATTGAAATGTTACTCGTGACCGCCAAGTCTACACCTATGTATGCATAACCAAAGTGCGGTCTTAAAGTAATACGGTCTGCCGATGATAAAATTTATGAGTTGATAAAAATTTAAAATAATTCCTATTTACTTCATTACGCCCCCAACAAGGCTCCTACACTGTGATTGTGATTGAAGAAAAAGACTGGGAATACCTCGATCCTCCGCAGGTTTCTAGTGCAAGAAGGGATGAAGCAAAAGGCGGCCACAGTTTGGCAGATGCAGGAGACAGCGAAGCCGCAAAGACGCACAGAAGTCCCTAACAGTCACCCAGTGTATAGTAGCCGCGTTCATTCCATCCCATGCTACATAAAAGCTTTCACTTCTGACCACACCTCCTCACATTTAAGCAATTATAAGGATCTTCCACCCTTAAACATATGGGGCGGTCCTTCTCAATACGCTCACCAAGTTAGAGCGCTGTTGCAAATATTTTTCTTGTGTCTCAGAAATTAGCTTAGACTCTGCAAACGAGCTTCTTACGTGTGTTAATTAAGCTTCTTATATTTATAGAAGTTACATCGTGTTTTACTTAGTGTAGTTAGTGTAGTTTTATAAATTTAAGAGCTACTGGCGTTTAGTATTTGCGTAATTTAATTAAGATTGAAGACCGTGGGTATCGAACCTAATATGGATATGCTAACATGGATTTCCTTTCATACTTATAATATATACCTAACAGTATTTATAACCTTCCTCGACTTATAAAGTTATGACACTCCTGCCCGATTTCACCAACAGATGTTAAAATAGGCGTTAACAATGTAACGTAACAATTGTCACAGCACTAAAACTAATGTTAAATTTCTTGCATTTCACCAACTTGTTTTCTTAAAATGTTAACAAACCTGTGTTAACGCCAAGAAACTTGTAAATATCACAGCTATGGAAGACTATGGATGGTTTTCTGGACGTACTCCGATGCGCTTTTGTTCTCATTTTCGACTGCACAAATGGCGGCTGAACAAAATCATAAATAAAGTCATGAGACAAATTTCTCATCGACGGAGAAAGAATTGTTAATTGAAATGGTGACGAAGTGAAAAGATATCTTGGAAAATAAGAGGACGGATGCAGTGAATGTAAAAGAGAAAGATGTCGTGGGGAAAATATTGGAAACGAATTTAATTCAAATGTATGTGTCACTACTACAAGCACCAAACATCTTCGTCAGTATTACGTAAATTTAAAACGAGGAGCGAAGAAGGACAAGTGACTTGAACGTTTCAAGACGGGAGGTGGACAGTGTATTATCCACATAATTCAGTGAATTATAAAATCGCAAAGTTTAATAACAAAGTAAAGGCGAGATCGGAATATTCCTTTCGATGTATATTCTAACTCAGTATTACGTAAATTTAAAACGAGGAGCAAAGAGGGACAAGTGAGGAGTGACTTAAACGTTTCAAGACGGGAGGTGGACAATGTATTATCCACATAATTCAGTGAATTTTAAAATCGCAAAGTTTAATGACAAAGTAAAGGCGAGATCGACATATTCCTTTCGATGTATATTCTAACTCATTATTGCGAAAATTTAAAACGAGGTGCGAAGAAGGACAAGTGACTTGAACATTTCAAGACGGGAGGTGGACAGTGTATTATCCACATAATTCAGTGAATTATAAAATCGCAAGGTTACTAATACTTGAAGCTAAGGTGAGATAGTCATATTCCTTTCGATGCATGTTCTAACCTCTCTTCTACTTCCGCAGTAACCTTCATAGCAACATGTTTCGACAGTCTATACCTCCGTAAAACAATTTTCTTCGGATAGTTCCTCAAAATCATTTCTCCTCATAGACCGTACTCTATTGCGAATGCCATTTAGACGCTCTTAAATATAGCAAATCGACATCAACAGCTGAGTTCATGCCCGCCATCTTGATTATTTACAATTGTTAAGGATTTAACATTAGAAATTCGGCTTGTTAGTTTAACATGAGATTTTACACCTGTGTAAAGGTGTAAAGCTAACACTTGTTGGTGAAATGCAATATTTGTTTTAACTATTGCTAAACTCGTTGCTGGTCCCAGTCCTGGAAAAAAATTGGAGATGTTATAACGTGAACTAACCTCGTATCTTACAATAATGTGGCATTAAGATTCAGGAAGTTATTCTCTTAAAAAGTGGAGTAAGGAGCCTATGTCCTCTGCATAATTCTGAATAATTGGTAAACCTAAGAAAGAGACTAAAAATTATGAGGAGAATAATAGGTACGTTGTCAAAAAAGGATCGCATTATATTTAACTACCAATATCTTAAGTTAGTTGGTGGAAATGAATCATTCCTTCACCTTAGCCGTACATAGTCTAAGGTTTTGTATGCATAGAGTAAACATAAAAAATTCAATGCCATGGCCATGTTAGAGCGACTGGAAGGAAACCAGGAGATCCGTGGTTCAAATCCCGGCCATGGTATTGAATTTTTCACGTTGACTATCTATACCATTATCTTATTTGTACCTATGAATGATTCATTATTATTGATGCAAACTTTAACTGAAGGTATATCTTTTTCGGAAATAGTTTTCAGGAGCGTTGTACGATAATAGGTACAAGAAGTCATGATAGTGTGACAACATATATGTTTCTAGTTGCGCATACGAATTCAAAATATGCATGAAGATGTGCAGATGATCTCCTCTCTGGCATGACTTTTTGGCTACAAAAGCTCTAGTAATGCGGGATTTAAATGGACAAGAAAGGTCAAGCAGAAAACAATTCTAAATATTTGCTCTAGGTGGGCGCCAGCAAAATAATGCTCTTTAAGATAGTGCTGCTTGAAACGCCTCCAGATCACTCCCAGTTTTCTCAGAGAAAGCACTTTTCTCCAACCCACAGAGTTGCAGCTGACAAAGGTGTGTAAGTACACAGTTACTGTAAGGCTACGTGCAAATCTTCAATGTTCATATGGTTCATTGAGTACTTATAACTCTAAGTGATAATTGATGATGATGATGATGATGATGATGATGATGATGATGATGATGATGATGATGATGATGATGATGATGATGATGATGATGATGATGATGATGATGATGATGATGATGATGATGATGATGATGATGATGATGATGATGATGATGATGATGATGATGATGATGATGATGATGATGATGATGATGATGATGATGATGATGATGATGATGATAGTAGACACTACAGGTCATGTAGCCCTTGGCCTCCCTAGCCACCCTCTTCCATTCTACTCGGTCCTCTGCATTTCTTCTCCAGCCTTTAACCCCCAACTTTCTCAAGTCATTTCTACATCATCTACCCATCTTTTCCTGGGTCTTCCTCTTTTCCTTCTGCCATCCAGCTTTCCTATGTATATCTCCTTAAATGCACTGGTTCCCGGCATCCTCTGCACATGGCCAACACACCTTATTCCTCCTTGTTTAATTTTCACTACTACGAGGTCTGTTCAATAAAGAATGCTCACAACTTTTCTTTTTTTGACAACGTACCTTTACTCATCCTATAATTTTGATGGTCCTTCTCAAAATAGTCTCCTCTGAATGCGATACACTTGTCTCAGCGTTTCTGCCAGTCTTCAGAGACATGCTGGAAACCATTTTTGAGATATCCTTCAAAATCGCCTCCGCAGCCTTCACCGCTGCTTCTGATGATGGATAATGCCTCCCACGAAGGCGTTTCTTCAAGTTAGGGAATAGAAAATAGTCACACGAGGCTAAATCCGGACTATGGGGAGAGTCAGGAATGCACTTCACGTTGATTTTTGTAAGATATTCAGCAACAACATTGGCATAATGCAGCCACGCATTATCGTGGTGTAGCATCCAGCCTGCTTCACGGAAATGTGGTCTTTTGTGCCTGATATGGACTTGCAATGTTTTCAGTACATCCCTGTAGTATTGTCCAGTTACTGATGTGTGTGCAGGTACAACATGCTGATAAACCACTCCATGAATATCAAAGAATGAGATGACCATAACTTTCCCAGCAGAAACAACCACTTTTGCTTTTTTGGGGATTGGTGATGAATGAGATTTCCACACTGAGCTTTGCTGTTTGCTATCAGGATCAAAATGATGTAACCAAGTTTCATTAGCAGTGATTATGTTTGAAAGAAACTCCGGATCTTCCTCTAACATCAACTTTAACTACATTTATCTCCATTGCAGCGGTAGGCGATACTGAACATGTCTGAACTTGCCTGGTTCTTACAGGCGGGAACCAGGAGTACCAGCAATGAAGCTATCACGGTGTGTTTGTTTCACATTAAGCTAACAGAATATAATAAGATTGAATTTTAGTGCGAAAAATTATGAACAGCCCTCATATATCTGGTTTTACAAATAGGCACTGTAACTCCAAGTTAGTCCGCGTTCTCCATCCGCCCAAGTCCCTTATCGCTCCAAATATATTTCTCAAAATCTTCCTTTCCCACCGTAATAACCACTGTTCTTCTGTGATTGTCAACACCCAACTTTCTGAACCATTGGTCTCAATACAGTTGTATATATTTTAATTTTAGTATTCCTACTGACGTTCCTTGATTTACACATATTCTGCAAGGCATAGAAACTGTTGTCGCCACTTGCTATTCTTTCTTGAATTTCCACTGATGTTTAGATCCCAGATACTTAAATGTTTTCACTCTTTTATATTCCTTCTGATGTATTTTGATTGTAAGTTCTCTTCTTCTTACATCCCCATCACCTCCCATCTTCATATATTTGGTTTTACTAACATTCCCTACCAATCCTAGATCCTGTGCTTTCTCTTCCAACATTACGTAACTTTCCTCAAGAGCTCTTATATTCCTTGCGAGAAATGCCACATCGTCAGCATATGCCACTATTTGTACTGATCTGGAAAGTATTATAATTATCAGGTCGAAAATGCATATGATAATGCACTCAAGATGTGATAAGTAACTTATAGTTCGTGGTTAGCCAATTAAATTTTGCAATACTTTAAAAAGCCCCGTAAAAGTCAATAATAAATCAAAATTGCTCTTCCACATTTAATTGTACATTAAAAAAGAATAATATATTACATCCAAGTTATATGGGCAAAGCCTTCTTTTATACTCTTTTGTTTATGAATGAATTAAAGTAACACATGTCTTTGTTGTTAGGTTATTTATGTAGCCGAATTTAATCTTTCGATTTTTTGAGGTTATTACAAAGTAGTAAAATTATGTACAAATAAGCGACATTGCTATTCAAAGATTCCGCCTCAATATGTATTGAAGAAATGGAATTTAGCTTACACGACCAAACACGTGTTAAGAATGTTTAACTTACAAATGAAGTATTGCAAAAGTACTCTATGTACGTAATTAAAAAAATTAACAAAATCATAATTCTCCTTTAAGAGGAATCATAAAGGCCTTATATGATACATTTTGACTTTTTCAGTTTTTGCATATTATGAAAATATAATACATCATGATTAAGTTGACATATATTTTATTAAAATATACCAACGTTTTCTATTTTAAATTAATTTATATAAACTGTAATCCTTTAATTTTTTAGATCCTGGCAAGGTTTTATAAAATAACGTATAACTTCAGAACTATTTGGTCTAGAAGGCTATGGTTTGTCTTATATTGTAGGGGAAATTATGATTCATATGTTGGCTAATATGGAATTTAATATTACATCAGAGTTTTGTGGTTAGAGTTTGTTTAATTATATAAACAAGTGGTAATATCTTGAATATTTGTATGTTTTTATATTGTGCTCAGCATTTTAGTGTGGTTTTCACAATAGCAAAACGTGAAGGCTTGTTTAAAAAGAGAAAAAACAAAGGCAATCAACATGATAGAACATATCCTGTATTAGAAGATGTAACTGCACAACAATGTGAAAATTTAGTGTTGAACAATCCTGTTGAGAATGTTGAAACTCCACCCTATGCTTCTAAAAGGAAACTACACAACACAGATAAGAGTTATAGCAACATTTGTGAAGGCGAAACAAATATAAATGTATTAATTAATTTTAATACGTTATTTTCAGTTTTTAGTGACTATCAGTTGTGATATTTGTGGGGGGGGGGGCGAATCTGCATGAAAATATTTCTCAAAGAAACGGCATAGTAAATAACCTAACAGAAGTGTACAAATTGTGAGAGCATTAAGAATGTACACACATCAGTAAAACATGAAAAACCCAGCCTTTTGAAGATAATTTGAGGTTATTTTATGGAGTTAGATGTATTGGAAAGGGATTTTCAACTCGCAAGATACTTTTTGGTATGTAACCCACCAACTAACATTGTTCGCTACACATCAATAGTGGGAACAAGTGTGAAAAAAGATAGCTGAAGACTCAATGAAGGTTGCTATAAGTGAATCTATAGTAGAAACTAATAATAATACTGACTTAGCTACATCTTTTAATGGATCTTGGCATAAACAGAGGCTTTCAGTTAAAAAAATGCATGTGCATATATTTTAGTTTTACTTCAACGTCAATTTTCTCAAAACTACATTTTTCAACATAAAAGTCCCGTTTTCTCATAAACCATTATAATATCTCCATACAAATTTTATGACATAATCCAAATTTCACAGTAATGTTGTGGATCCTCAGAAAGTCAATTCTTAAATGGATTATTTAAAAAAAAAAGTTCAGTTTTTAACAAACAAAAAGAAAAAAATAGAACTGAAATACAAAATTATAAAATATGTACTACTTTAGATTCTTATACGAATGAGGATCTGTGTCTTTAGTTAGGACCAATACATACACTGTAAAAGAATTTGGATTTTTACACCCAATAAATCCTGAGAACGGAGCTTTAATATTCCCATTTTAACATTAGTATAGGGCTTTACGACTTCCCTTAAAATCAATTACTCTATAAAAATGAGAGGAAGCTAAATAAACAATCTTATTATTTTAAAATTAATGCGTAGTATAGTTATATTCATTAGGTAAAAGTAAATTATTAATATCGGTGGAGCTATGTGATTAAGGTTACAATGAAGCTCGGTCATTAGTTCAAGATGTACTTGGAATTTAGTGTGTGCCGCTACCACAGACGTCCCTAACCACATAGATATTGCTAGAAAGGATTTACCCACAGCACGGATGTTACATGCACAGAAATATACAGTACGATCCATATAAACCTGAACCGTTTCATTAGGCCATAAATTTTGAATCAATAATAGGACACACGTAAAGTATGTTTAGTTAACTGGTGTGCACGTCGGCCGCTGCCTTTGATGAACCCTTATAATCGTTTTACAACACAGACCCTCCTTCTCCCAGATCTTTCTGCAAGGTTGCCACCTTTCTCGATACGTCATGAGTATCGTACGAGGTTTCGTCTAAATAAATTATCTTATGTCCATTACTGCGAAGCTTTCATAGTTGTGACGATATATATCGCCAAGCTACAATTCTACTCGATTCCATAATAACTCTTATCTTATTCAAATTGCGGTATTTGAAACCCAGCTCCTTTAGGAGACCGCGCAAGGTGCAGTGCCCATAAGGAAAATCACAAATTTCTTGCAAATGTGCAACCAATTCGTCTAAGGTAGGCGCTCTCGCTTTTGCAGAGAATCTATAAATTTCTCGACGAATTAAATCGCATGTGAAATTATCGAAATGTTAGAGAAACGTTTCCTTTTGTTTTCGCACTTGATCGGCGTCTTTGGTATTCCTTTCTTCACAATATTTCTTACTGTATTTCTGTGAATACCCAGAATTTATCATCAGGTTCATTGCACGACCCCTTACCAAGATTATTTGTCAGCACATATTTATATATGTTCAAAACAAGCGCTTGAACTTGCTTAGAAACAGTTCCCGTTATAACTTTGTTTTCTGAGGCTTTTCCAGTAATATAAATCGGCCCAGTTATTCACACTGTCTTCACTTTGATTATTTTCACTTGACTGAAGGTAATCTATTACTCCATTTGCATTTACCACTGCATTTCCCTCCCACGGTCTCCACATCGTGACACACAACGAATTTCTGCACGTAATGAAACAGATCAACTGGAAGTTGGAACTTTGGCAACTGAGACTCCACGTGGAGTAGACATGCGACTGTCACTTCGAGAAAATCAGGGTTGCTATTGGTCCTCAACGACAGTGCTCCATTTCTGAAGTGTGGAGATAGATTTATGACGGTCATTAGAGGGCGGGAAGGTAGTTTCCTTTGAGTGGCCAACTGCACTCCCGTTCACTAGACAAACTTTACAACTTTGGGAGAACATAATACACAATTTGGAGATGACATTACACTATTTACATCTCAGAGAAAATGTTGGAAGTGTCCTCCACCAGCATCTGTACATGTTTGTACTCGTCTCTCTATATTCTCTGAAGTTTTACGGAGAGTATCCTCGCCAATGTTACTTATTTCAGTTCGAATGGATTCCTTGAGAACAGCAATTGTCCGTGGCCTATTCTTGTACACTGTTTTTAGATACCCCCACAGGTTATGTCAGGGAATCTGGGAGGCCACAGACCTTTTGAGATTATTCGATTATCAGAGAAACTGGTTACAAGTTCTCTGGTATATATATATACAGAATGTTACAAAAAGGTACGGCCAAACTTTCAGGAAACATTCCTCACACCCAAAGAAAGAAAATATGTTATGCGGACATGTGACCGGAAACGCTTAATTTCCATGTTAGAGCTCATTTTATTACTTCTCTTCAAATCACATTAATCATGGAATGGAAACGCACGACAACAGAACGTACCAGCGTGACTTCAAACACTTTATTACAGGAAATGTTCAAAATGGCCTCCGTTAGCGAGGTTACATGCATCCATCCTCCGTCGCATGGACTCCCTGATGCGCTGATGCAGCCCTGGAGAATGGCGTATTGTATCACAGCCGTCCACAATACGAGCACGAAGAGTCTCTACATTTGGTACCTGGGTTGTGTAGACAAGAGCTTTAAAATGCCCCCATAAATGAAAGTCAAGAGGGTTGAGGTCAGGAGAGCATGGAGGCCGTGGAATTGGTCCGCCTCTACCAATCTATTGGTCACCGAATCTGTTGTTGAGAAGCGTACGAACACTTCGACTGAAATGTGCAGGAGCTCCATCGTGCATGAACCACAATGGGGTATTTTGACAATTGTCTGCACGAATGATTTCAATTTACATTTTAAGAGAAATACTAAAATGAGCTCTAACATGGAAATTTAGCGTTTCCTGTCACATGTCCACATAACATATTTTCTTTCTTTGTGTGTGAGGAATTTTTCCTGAAAGTTTGGCCGTACCTTTTTGTAACATTCTGTATGTATGGCACATTGCTCTATCTTGCTGGAAATAACCTTCTCTCAGTTCGATATCATCCAGCTGCTCTACAAATGCCTTGAAGATACCCATATAAACTTCAGTGTCTAGAGTCGTATCAAAGAAAATTGTCAACAATCCATAGATGTTGGTAGGGGGCACTTCCAACATTTTCTCTTAGATTTAAATATTGTAATTTAATCTCCCAATTGTGTATTATATTCTCCCAAAGTAAACGGTGTATGGATCCGTGGTTCAAAACCCGACCGCGGCATTGAATTTTTCAGTTGACTCTAATTAATTAAAAAAGCTAGTGTTTTTTATCTTCCTCCGGACACCTAACCCACCTACGCACACCTATAATTAATCTCATGTTCTCCTTTGAGCAGCTGGCAGCAAATACACAATTGTAGAGGATGCCATAAGGAGATGAGATCATTGGCATCAAACTTAAGTGCTGCCATTCCTTTGTACTGCAGGACATGCAACATCATAATGCACGATTGATTACTATAGCTCTTAAACAGTACTTTAGTACTTGTTAGCATTCTCTGCAAAGAGGTTTAGAAGAAAGGCGTTTATTGGCTGTTGCTTTAGCAGCCAAAGAAGACGACGACGATACCTGCAGGAGAGGGAGGGGGGGGGGGTCCACTACAGAAACTGGGAAATTCTAGCGCGCAAGATGTCTGTCTACCGGTTACGTTATTTGCTCCATGATTCTCCTCCGTTATTGTTTTGTTATTGTCGTGGTATACAGCCTCTCTGGATATTGTTCCCGCGTCGAGTTGACGAACAGAGACAATGGCTGCAGGAAACACAACTATTACTGCGACAAAAGGGCATCAGCAAGTAATGGTACAATGAGTGGCGGGTATTGTGCGCGTGTTTCGAGGGGGGGTTCGTTCTATTTAGATGTCACGCGGATAGCAGCGCCATTTTTGTTCTGCTGGATACAATGGAGGCAATAGTTTGTGAGGCGGCTTGCTTGCAGGACCTGCACGTTGTTATTTCTTTGACTTGCGACGTGATGGGCTTATCCGGTCGCGTGACATTTGAGCCTTTCGTACCATACTAAAAGTGGCCAAAATCTTGCCCTCTCCATAAAAACAGCATTCGGAAATAAAGAAAACTTCTTATGTTGCCCCAAACTTTAGTATTATTGTATTTCTTTAATTCTTTTATTTTCCGACTTCATACCTCATTTCTTTAACATTTCTTCCACAAGTTATTCTTTTATTTTTATATTTTAGATTATATTGTTTAACCTCTGGAATACATTCGCTAATAGCTGAAAATAAATTATAATAAAATGATATTCCAATATGTATCTACCGTCCACCCAACACAAAAAGGAATGTGTCACGTAATCACTTTTGCTGTACGCATGATGCTTACTTTTTTATTATTATTGTTATTATTATTTATTGTTATTATTATTATTATTGTTATTATTATTATTATTATTATTATTATTATTATTATTATTATTATTATTATTATTATTATTATTATTATTATTATTATTATTATTATTATTATTATTATTATTATTATTATTATTATTATTATTATTATTATTATTATTATTATTATTATTATTATTATTATTATTATTATTATTATTATTATTATTATTATTATTATTATTATTATTATTATTATTATTATTATTATTATTATTATTATTATTATTATTATTATTATTATTATTATTATTATTATTATTATTATTATTATTATTATTATTATTATTATTATTATTATTATTATTATTATTATTATTATTATTATTATTATTATTATTATTATTATTATTATTATTATTATTATTATTATTATTATTATTATTATTATTATTATTATTATTATTATTATTATTATTATTATTATTATTATTATTATTATTATTATTATTATTATTATTATTATTATTATTATTACTATTATTATTATTATTATTAATTATTATTATTATTATTATTATCATTATTATTATTATCATTATTATTATTATCATTATTATCATTATCATTATCATTATTATCATTATCATTATTATCTTTATCATTATTATCATTATCATTATTATCATTATCATTATCATTATTATATTAACTTACGTCCTCCAACGTTAAGTCATATTACACGCTGAATGAATTGGGTGAAATGATGCTCAAATGAGTCCGGGGTCCATGGAGCTTAAAGCTACCCGACATTCGTCTTGAAAACCCCGGAAAGAACCGTATCCAGGTAATTCACCCTGACCGAGATTCGAATTCGGGATCTCTTGAACGTGAGCCAGACGCGCTACCATCTACGCTACCGAGGCGGGCGTAGATGTTTATGCTTGCCTTCCACATATGATAAGGATGCTAAGGGGCAGTTATCTGGATAAGGTTTTTTTTTTCAAGGGTTTCCCTTATCCTGAAAGATGAATGACTGGTAGCTCTAAGCTCTATGTACCCTGCACTCATTTAAACTTCATTTCATCCATCGTCCGATATGACTTAACGTTGAAGGTTTTACCTTATCCTGAAAGATGAATGTTTGGTACCTCTAAGCTCTATGGACGCTGTAATCATTTGAAAATCATTTCATTCACTGTCCTTATGACCTAAAGTTGGAGGTTTCTCATTGTCCTGAAAGATGAATGTCTGATAACTCTAAGCTCTATGAACCTGGACTCATTTGAGCTCATTTCATTCATCGTTAGAAATAAATGTGTCGTGCTTAACGCCCGCTTTTACTACATACGGCACCGCAGGCGATGACACTGATGATACATGAGATGAAGAGGGTGGAATGGGATGGCGGGGGAAAGCGGAGATCCCGGAGAAAACCCACCCCAGTGCCGTGTTGTCCACCACAAAGCTCACTTTGCGGTCATCTGGAACCCGGGCCGCCTTGGTGAGAGCCAAGCGGTCTAACCACTGAGCCACGGCGCGGCCTTCGTCGTTGGAGGTTTTCCCTTATCCTGATAGATGAAAGTCGGATAAATCTAAGCTCTAAGGACCCTGCACTCTTTTGAGTATCATTTCATTCAGCTTCCTCTATGAGGAAGTTTTTCCTTATCCTAAAAGATGAATGTCTGGTAGCTATATGTTGTATGGAGCCTGGGCTCATTTGAGTATCATTTCACTCATCGTCTATTATGACTTAAAGTTAAAGGACAGAAATTAAAAACACAGGGAGCTTCTTCTATAAATGCTTTTAAAGATTCGTGGGACCTCAAAACGTGTTAATGTTTGTGTACGTTATACCTAACCTTTTAGTTGTGTCCGGAGCGTTATAAACTGTTCATAAAATGCGGATGTTTAAAAAAATCTCATGCGACGTGTACAAGAGATTGGGGAGATGGAGAGAGAAGTGAGGTTAGGTTTGCTAGTCAATGTTACAATACTCAAGATGTAATTATCGTGTGAAAGATGGCATGGTCCACTGACTATAGCTTTACCTAGATCGCTACTTTTCAAGGTTTCTGGAAAACCTTTGAGGCAGGGAACTGTAAAATACTTGAGACACTGTGGGTAGCTACTCCAAGAGTGGAATGACTCTTTTCCCTCAGTAAGGGGCGGGAGGAGGGGGGTCGCCGTGAATGGGCACCCCGCAGTGTGGGCCCTCTGCGGTTTCTTGCGCCACAACCCACTTTATTTCAAGTTCTGCATTCAGAGCCTCCTGAAAAACGTTGGAATAAAACACACAGAGATTAAACTGCATTGTACGGTAACTTGGATATTATGAGACAAGTATAGTGAAAGCTGATACTCTTCTGTGGAAACGATACCAACCTCTCGAACGTTTTTGTTAAACCCTCTAGGTCGTTTGCTAACGTTCAAGTATAAAGTTTAATAACTATTTAAACAAGCTTTCTGAAAATTACTGTACCATTACATCTCTGAATGAATAGTAAAATGTGTAGGAAAACTTACTTATTATTTTTCATAATGTCTCACAAAATATTTAAGTTATAAACATAAAAAATGACTAATTATTCCTTGAAGTATGCTGAATCATAAGGTGCACAAGGGCTGTTCAATAAAGAATGATCATAATTTTTCGCACTTAAATTCAATCTTATTATATTCTGTTAGTTTAATGTTAAACAAACACGCCGTAGCAGTTTCATTGTTGGTACTCCTGGTTCCCGCATGTGAGAACCAGGCAAGTTTAGAAATGTTCAGTATCACCTACCGCAGCAATGGAGGTAATACGCGAGGAACAATTTGTGGCTTTGAAATTCTGCTTTCATCTCAACAAATCTTCAGTTGAGGCTTATACAATGTTACAGGAGGCCTGTGGAGAGTCTGTTCTTCCCTACAGCACAGCTCGAAGGTGGTTAAAATATTTAAAGAGGGGAGACAATTTCAGAGAAAGGTGGACCCGGTGCTCCAGTTACTGTTCATTCGGAGAAAAACATCAACACTGCTGCTGCCATTGTGGGACAGGATCGACGAATTACCTTAAGATCACTTTCTGGAAAACTTAACATTCATTAGGTGCCACCCACACGTTGGTGAGAGAAACATTACACATGAGACGTGTTTGTGCGCGATTGGTTCCAAGACTGTTGATTTCGAAACAAAAGGACCATCGCATGCAGGTCTCCATGCAGTTAAAGTTGATATTAGAGGAAGATCCGGAGTTTCTTTCAAACGTAATCACTGCTGATGAAACTTGGCTACATCATTTTGATCCTGAGAGCAAACAGCAAAGCTCAGTGTGAAAATGTCCTTCATCATCAACCCCCCAAAACGCAAAAGTGGTTGCTTATGCTGGAAAAGCTATGGTCATCTCATTCTTTGATATTCATGGAATGGTTTATGAGCATGTTGTACCTGCACACACATCAGTAACTGGACAATACTACAGGGATGTCCTGAAAACAATGCAAGTCCATATCAGGCGCAAAAGACCACATTTCCGTGAAGCAGGCTGGATGCTGCACGACGATAATGCGCGGCCGCATATTGCCAATGTTGTTGCTGAATATCTTGCAAAAATCAACGTGAAGTACATCTCTCACCCTCACTATAGTCCGGATTTAGCCCCATGTGACTTTTTTCTATTCCCTAACTTGAAGAAACGCCTTCGTGGGAGGCATTATCCATCATCGGAAACAGTGGTGAAAGCTGCTGATGCGATTTTGAAGGATCTCTCAAAAATGGTTTCCAGCATGTCTTTGAAGACTGGCAGAAACGCTGGGATAGGTGTATCGCATTCAGGGGAGACTATTTTGAGAAGGACCATCAAAATTATGAGGATGAGTAAAGGTACGTTGTCAAAAATAATTGAACAGAACTCGTACTCTATCCTTGACGACGAATTGTGTTAAGTGAAGATGTTGGCAAATTTTCCTGAAATCGATCTCAATTAATAAGAAAAATTGACCTCATTTTCCTAAGATAAGTGAAGTTTTTGTTATTTGTATAAGTTACTTGAAGTCGTAAAGCTACACTTACAGAGGCTCAGCATTAGCAATAAGTGTTCAAACCTCTCCATCTCCTCTCCTCTCCAACTGCAGCACTGCTGTAAATTTAGCAATGTTTTTATGGCACGGGGGCACTAACCCTGGAGCCGTCCTTGTGTTGTTTCTAGAAACATTTCTCAGCAGCTCAATTTTCATGTCTTAAGTCTCAGCCCCATAGAACAATTTGCAGGCTCTTTAGTTGTAAGAAACGTGTTTCAAGGTGTACCCCAGGCAGGTACCGGCCCAAGGGTCTCCCAGTAATTCAATTTCACACACAATCGCCCCACAATAACGGAAATAGGTACACTTAATTACATTATTACGTATGGTGAGTGGAAAAGTGTCTTATGTACTTACAAAAATTGCTGCACACAGCTAGTCGGTGATAAGAATAAACATCTGACTACTTCAAGCACTGAGTTAGTTACGTCACAGTCTTCTTGATTACTCAGGCTTTGTTGTACAGCTTTGGCAACCTCTGTTATTAGATTTCATTTGTTTTTCTTTTCTATATTATGTATGAAAAATAGGGGAAGTTTTTTTATAAAAAAGTTATAACTAGATTTTATAGGAAATAAACATTTTGAGATCCTTTTAATAAAAGAGAGCATTTTTAGACTGTGAACAGCATAATTTAAACGCGAAAAGTTGATTAAATATCAAACTTGGTATTTAAATTCACATCTTTCAACTATTCAGTGCAAATATTTTCAAGAAAATTCCACCAAACCAGATTCCTTTCACTTGAAACATTCTTCCAAAATATTAATTTTCTCAAAAGTGACTAATGATCTTAACTAAAATAATATATGTTTAACATGTTTCCACAAAAAGTTATACCTTAGATTTGCTACGAATTTCCTTAAATATGGTTATAATTTTGGATGACCTTTAAACAATCTGTAAACCGTCAGTGATAGATAAAATCTTAACATACAAAAATGTAGATCTCATAAAAAATTAATATCGCACACTTCGAGATATGTTCATTATATTTTCCAATCGTTCTCTGAAATGAGGAGTTGATATTCATTTTTTATCATTTGACCATGCAAAGAGAAGAGCCGTGTGTAGTCGATAATTTGGATAGGTAGAGCCAGAGTGAAAAATACAATGCCATAACCGGGATTTGAACCACGGATCTCCTGGTCTCCGTTCGGTTGCTCTTAACCTTTGAGCTACCATGGCCAACATTCCAGCATGACATTAATTTATCCAACTAATTCGCATCTTTCCACTCGGGGTGGAAATGTTTCTTGTGCATAGATAATTTGGGGTAAGAGAAGTTAGGGGAAAACTGAAAGGTTATATAGATATAATAATAAAACAGCTCAAACAAGTCTTTTTTATAAAATCATATTATGTTTGAGTTATTGAAATGAAGATTAAGACGTAGCTATATTTTTAATTTTCAGTAAATAGCCTTCGAAATTCTTTTTCACTGTTCAATTTTAATTGCCAGATATATTAAATCGTACAATTTAACAATAGTATGAATTCTTTGTTTCTCGAGACAACACCAAGCGTATAACAAACTGATACAAATTGTGTAGGTATTTCAAAAAGCTTTACATTTTTTCCTGTTGAATGTTTCTGTACCTAGTTGTGTAAAATTTATATAAATACTGAGGCTTTTACAGACTCTGAGTTTCATTGGTCATGTAATTATCTGAAACGTGTAAGTATATAAAGCAATATACATCCATTTATATATTAATACACTATTTTTGAAACTCTAAACTCTTGTCTACTTGTTTATAACTTTGACAAATATTTGCAGAAACTTTTGTTATACATTTCCTTGTAGGTACAAGGTAGTTTAGAGATTACAGCAGGCTTAAGCGATAGTCAATGGTTTTAGAGTTTGTCTCTATGTGATGGCTTCGAAATTACTTCTCTTTGCAAGTACACGAGAAAAATGAATAACATCAATGCCACTTGAGAAAATGTATAAATGTTTCAAAACAATAACAAGTTTTTGAAATATTTCTTAAATGGTTAACTGCTAATCAGTTCTGTCCACATATTTGTTTTGCAGTTCTTTAGGATTTATTCATTATTTTAAAGTCATGTAGAACAAAAACAACTTTAGATATCATTCCCAGATTCGTGCTTTATTGGTTACGAAACTCCTAAGCATTTTTTATTTTAATCTATAAATTAGAGCCATTTTCAACACAAAATAAAACATACAATATTTTCCATGTACTAAGGGGGAGTTTGTATCGGGAAGACCTTTTCAAAACTATTTGTGACACACCCTTGAAAGATTCTCATAACATTATCATAATCATGAAGACAGGCCAATTTAACCTACACCAACTCAGAAGTCATTCTCCCATCGGCATCGAGGTCTTCAATTTGGTTTGCAATTCTTAAATGTTATCCTTCAAATTAAATATTTTGAGCTACTCTCTGATAGCTTCGCTTCTCATACACGACGGTCAGCTGATAAGTTCCGGGCCTTACAATAACAGCAACTTTTAACACTTTTCTTCTTTATTTCTTAACATAATCTCCAGAAAACCTAATATACTTGTCATGTCGGTGTTACAGTATAATTAAACCATCTGTGTAGTGCGATTTAGTGTTTAGTGCATTAATGACCTCGTTACTGTGAAATCTTCGTCCTCCAAGAAATTTTTGTGGCTCTGCAACAGGAACTAGTCACTGGGTGCTAGATCTAGCGAATAGAGTGAATCTTCAAGCAATTGCAACTTCAATTCTCACATTTTTTCCATTGAAATGACTAAACTATGGGTCGGAGCGTTGTCGTGAAGAACAAGGATTCCTCCTCTTTGCCAATGAGGTCCCTTTTCTTTTAACCTCATCAGTCAGACGTTACATTAAGCTTGTGTAGTAGTCACCAGTTATACTTTTACCCTTTTCCAAGTAATAAATAAAAGAAGTTCCCTGTGCAGCCCAGAAAACCCTCGCCATAACCTTGTTAGCTAACAAAATTGACTTTGCCTTTTCTAGAGTTGGTTCACTTGGCACAAAATACTGATTTACTTTCTGGAGTGTAGTGATGAATCCAAGTTTCATCCATGGTAATAAGCCATCTCAAAAATTCACTGGAATGTTTACGATATAGCTCCAAATTCTTAACAGAAACAGTTTTTCTTTACAACTTTTCATCAAGTGTCAACAAACATGGCACCCATCTTGCGTAGACCTTGTGTAAGACCAGAAAATTACTTAAAATATTACCTGCACGTTTTTTTATATGTTTAGAGCCTCTGCTATCTCAAACAACTTTAATCTGCGCTCTTCCAGTACTAAACGATGAATTTTTTCAATGATCTCTGGAGTTGTAACTTACACAGGTCATCCAGAGCGAGGCTCATCACTAGTGCTCGTACGTCCCATTTTAAACTCTACAACCAACCTTTTAATCATTGTATATGAAGGGACAGAGCGGGGCTCATCACTAGTGCTCGTACGTCCCATTTTAAACTCTACAACCAACCTTTTAATCATTGTATATGAAGGGACAGAGCGAGGCTCATCACTAGTGCTCGTACGTCCCATTTTAAACTCTACAACCCACCTTTTAACCATTGTATATGAAGGGACAGAGCGAGGCTCATCACTCATGCTCGTACGTCCCATTTTAAACTCTACAACCCACCTTTTAATCATTGTATATGAAGGGACAGAGCGAGGCTCATCACTCATGCTCGTACGTCCCATTTTAAACTCTACAACCCACCTTTTAACCATTGTATATGAAGGGACAGAGCGAGGCTCATCACCAATGCTCGTACGTCCCATTTTAAACTCTACAACCCACCTTTTAATCATTGTATATGAAGGGACAGAGCGAGGCTCATCACTCATGCTCGTACGTCCCATTTTAAACTCTACAACCAACCTTTTAATCATTGTATATGAAGGGACAGAGCGGGGCTCATCACTAGTGCTCGTACGTCCCATTTTAAACTCTACAACCAACCTTTTAATCATTGTATATGAAGGGACAGAGCGAGGCTCATCACTAGTGCTCGTACGTCCCATTTTAAACTCTACAACCCACCTTTTAACCATTGTATATGAAGGGACAGAGCGAGGCTCATCACCAATGCTCGTACGTCCCATTTTAAACTCTACAACCCACCTTTTAATCATTGTATATGAAGGGACAGAGCGAGGCTCATCACTCATGCTCGTACGTCCCATTTTAAACTCTACAACCAACCTTTTAATCATTGTATATGAAGGGACAGAGCGGGGCTCATCACTAGTGCTCGTACGTCCCATTTTAAACTCTACAACTCACCTTTCAATTATTGTATATGAAGGGACAGAGTGAGGCTCATCACTAGTGCTCGTACGTCACATTTTAAACTCTACAACCCACCTTTTAATCATTGTATATGAAGGGACAGAGTGAGGCTCATCACTAGTACTCGTACGTCACATTTTAAACTCTACAACCCACCTTTTAATTATTGTATATGAAGGGACAGAGTGAGGCTCATCACTAGTGCTCGTACGTCCCATTTTAAACTGTACAACTCACCTTTTAATTATTGTATATGAAGGGACAGAGCGAGGCTCATCGCTAGTGCTCGTACGTCCCATTTTAAACTCTACAACCAACCTTTTAATCATTGTATATGAAGGGACAGAGCGAGGCTCATCACTAGTGCTCGTACGTCCCATTTTAAACTGTACAACCAACCTTTTAATGATTGTATATGAAGGGACAGAGCGAGGCTCATCACTAGTGCTCGTACGTCCCATTTTAAACTCTACAACCAACCTTTTAATTATTGTATATGAAGGGACAGAGCGAGGCTCATCACTAGTGCTCGTACGTCCCATTTTAAACTCTACAACCAACCTTTTAATCATTGTATATGAAGGGACAGAGTCTTTCAATGTACTCTCCATTTCCTCCTTGACTTCTTTGGGTGTTACGTCTTTCAAATGGAAGTATTTAATCACTGCTCGTTTTTTCAAATGCTCCATTTTCATGAAACCTCTACTTGTCTTGTTCAAAATGCTGTCATTCAAAGAATAAACAAGATACTCACCTGCACTTATGGATACAAGATAGAGTTAAACTATATGATGCTGGAATAAACAAGATACTCACCTGCACTTATGGATACAAGATAGAGTTAAACTATATGATGCTGGAATAAACAAGATACTCACCTGCACTTATGGATACAAGATAGAGTTAAACTATATGATGCTATCCGTCAAGCCAAAGACAATTGTTTATATTAAAACAGCTGTTTTTCCTTCAAAAGCTGAACAAATCTGTAACAATCTGTATTAATCTATAATTTTCTTTCACAGAGGAAAGAAGAAAAAGCCCCGTACGGGACTCGAAGCCCGCGCTAGCCGCTCGGTTACGCGCCTTAGCTGAACGAGTGTAAATGCGAATGAAAGATACGCGTCAACGAATATTTAATTAACTCAGAAGTTTTCTTATTTTTAAAAGTATTTGAGATTATGTTTAATTACTCCATCTTAATAACATCTATTTCTTGATATTTCAATTCTCTTTGCTCATTCATGGCTGTTTCTGGACCTAACCGTAAATGTTTAAAATATTTCAACCATTCATCTTCCGAAATATTATTTTAATGTTACAGGTGTTTTTCTGTTTATTCAAGTGTTATCCTTGACATATGCTAAACTTAAGGGGCTTTGGAATCCCCTACCTCTACGATGTTAAATTCTGTTATATTTAAAGGCCGCGCCGTGGCTCAGTGGTTAGACCGCTTGGCTCACAACAAGGCGGCCCGTGTTCGATCCCAGGCGACTGCAAAGTGAGATTTGTGGCGGACAACACGGCGCTGAGGCGGGTTTTCTCTGGGATCTCCGGTTTCCCCCGCCATCTCATTTCACCGGTGCTCCATCTTCATCTCATGTATCATCAGTGTCACCGCCTGCGGTGCCGTATGTAGTAAAAGTGGGCGTTAAACACTAGACACTACATGTTATATTTAAGACCCGTTAACTCAATAGAAAATCAACCTAGAGAGATGAAACTTTTACTACAAATTATCTATTCTTTTCTTGTAATTTAGATAGGAGGAATTTTGAATAACGTAAGAAATGTATATATTATGATTTTTAATGTGACTAAAAATATTGAAATTTAAAAAAAGGAGTTTATTTTCTTTTTTCAGAAAATAATTATTGCAAATTGAACTTGCCATGTCTAAAGTTGGGTATACATATACAGAACATGTGGTAAAAATTGTGTCTTGTTATCTGATACAGAAGTAGAGATAATGGGTCAGATATTTGAAGAAACGCGATATTCCAGAAATTGCGTTTAAAGTTGGTAGTAGCTTTTCTTACACCTTTGTGCATCTCTGGGCCATTTGATGGGTTATCTGGGTCTTCCTTCCCTTCAAACATGTCCATAGCATTTTATACATACAATAGATTCACTGATAAGTCTTTTCAACAGAGAAACATTCACTATTCTGTTTAGAAAATCATGCATTTCTTTATAAAGTTTCAAAGCATGATGTAATTTCTTTTTTGAAGTACTAATGGAAAATTAGGTTAGTACTGTTGATGATTGGCATGTATTGTTTATAATTACAGTTTTAGACTTGCGAACTTTCTTTCTTTTCTTAAAAATTACCTTTAGGTCTTGTCATAATGGCTGATTTTACCAAAAAGAGAACACTAACGGAAATATATATTCTACAAAACAATATTCAATACGTATGATTGACTAAAAACATAGGAGAAGCGTGTAAGAAAATTAAGCATCAAAGAGAAATCAAAACAGATTATCCAAAAAGTTAACCACCCATCACAAAAAAAAAAATCCCATTTCGATAGAAATGTTACAGTTGTGAAAAGTTACACATTTTTATCGACTTTTGACAGAAGCAAAACAATAGAGCAGGCGTAATTGACGTGGTTTCTAAATCATTATACAGAGTGTCTCTAAAGTCACTATCCATTTCAATGAAAACGCAATATTTTGTTTCTTTTCTTTTCAGATACTGGTATCTTAGTGCAAGATGTTTAGCACAGAAGAACGCGTTGCCATTGTTTGTGCACGGGTACGCGGATTGTCATATGAAGACGCCAGAGCGGAATTTACCCGTAAATTCCACAAACCAGCCCCATCAAGGGCACACATTCGTCTGCTTGTGAACAAATTTAAGCGTACCGGCAGTATGTGTGATGAGCCACGTCCTGGACGATCACACTTCTTGGCAGAAACAGTGCAGCAGGTTCAAATTGTCAGTGATAGGAGTCCGAAGGCATCAATTCGACGCCTCAGTAAGGAATTGAACGTCCCTCGCAACACAGTATGGAAAATTCTACGTTTCACTCTACGAAAACGTCCGTATCACATTCGAGTTCTGCACCATCTTGAGGACGAGGATTTCGCCTGTCGTCGGGCAATGTGTTATGAACTACTGGAATGTGTAGAGAATTAGAGTTTAATTGACAACATTTTATTCTCCGATGAAGCCACTTTCCATGTTTGTGGGAAAGTGCACAGACACAACAACCGAATATGGGCATATGAAGAACCACATGACGTATTGGAGTGGGAACGTGATACACCGAAAGTCAATGTTTGGTTGGCTATGACAAACGCAAAACTGTATGACCCATTTTTCTCTGCCGAAAAATCAATAACAGGTAGCATATACCTCAACATGTTAGAACTGTTCCTTGAACCGCAGCTTCAAGAGGATGGAATACTGGATACAGTTGTTTCAGCAAGATGGAGCGCCTCCACATTTTGCAAGCATCGTCCGTAATTACCTGAACAGAACCTTTCCAGGGAGATGGATAGGCAGAGGTTCACCTCGGCTGTGGGCTTCCCGTTCACCGGCCCTTACTCCTTTAGACATTTTTGCATGGGGTTACATCAAATCTAAAGTGTACACTAGCAAAGTGAAAGGTCTGCCTGAGTTACGGAAGCAGCAGGTCGAACTACTGTTGACATTGTACAGTCTACATTTCGTTCCACTACTGGAAGATGGCGTATGTGTTTTGAGCTAGATGGAGGTCATGTAGAAGGGCACTAGAATATGTGTAACACTTCAAAATAATATTGATGTTTCAATCATCGTCTTCCATCATTGAAATGGATAGTGACTTTAGAGACACCCTGTTCTATATGTATCATATATCATTTTAATCGTAGAAAAATGTAGATTACACTAGGGAACACGTTTTTTGTACCCGAAACAAAATAGGCTAATTCTTATGCAAAATGACCCGCTGATTCCAAAAATGCCTCTGAAAATGCTGTATCACGTAACGTTTTTGAGATATTCTTAATCTTTTATATAAAATTACAGAAATGAGGTATGATACCAACTCATATTGACTTAATTTAAAATAATAGTCATTGACACTTCTAAATACAGCTTAAAGGAGTGTTGGCTCATAATGGCAGTTTACTACCTTCAATACCTTTATTTCGTGTCATAGGAATGAAGGAGACATACGATTCCATGTCCATAATTTTAGATGCTATTAGTTATCAAAACCATGGCTGGGAAATCTGTAGTGACCTCAAGGTAGTTGCATTGCTAACGGGACTGCAGGGAGGTTTCACAAAATATTGCTGTTTTTTGTGCTTATGGGACAGTAGGGCAACTGACAAACATTTTATAGTGAAATAATGGGGGAAAAGGGAAGACTATACCCCTGGAGCAAGCAATGTTAAGTATGTGCCTCCAGTAGACCCAAACAAAGTTCTTCTCCCCCCACTTCACATAAAGCTCGGGTTAATGAAGTTTTTGTTAAAGGTTTGGACAAAAGTGGAAGTGCATTTGAGTATTTAAGAAGTATCTTTCCCAAAATAAGTGACTCTAAATTGAAGGAAAGTATATTTGTCGGTCCTCAAATAAGATACTTAAATACAGTGTTTTTGAATCAAAGCTTAAACGTGTTGAACTGGCAGCATGGAAATCATTTAAATCAGTGGTGGAAGGCTTCCTGGGCAATAACAAAGAAGAAAATTGTGAAACTTTAGTCTCAGAACTATTAAGGAGCTACAAAGAAATGGGTTGCCGTATGTCACTTAAAATCCACTTTTTGCTCTCTCACCTTGATAGTTTCCCTACAAACCTAGGAGCTGTAAGTGATGAGCAAGGTGATCGTTTTCACCAGGACATTTCTGAGATAGAAAGACGTTACTAGGATCACTGGGATTCAGCCATGTTCGGAGACTATTGTTGGTTCCTCAAACGGGAGAGTCAATACAAAAAAATTCAACAGTGAAAAACTTCTGAGATAATTCAGGTATTGGTTTTCATCATTAGCTTGTGTTTATTTACTTTAATAATAATTAATAATAACTATTATTTTCAATGTTATTTGGCAATAAAATACCTATTATTTTCAATTAATCAAATATGAGTTATCACATCACATTTCTGTAAGTTTTCATTATGAATACCTAAAAAACGTTACGTGATACAGCATTTTGAGGGGCATTTTTGGAATCAGTAGATCAGTTTACATAAGAAATTGCCTATTTTGATTCGGGTATATAGAAATAATTGTTTTTTGTTCTCCAGTGTTATTGTGAGACAAACATTTAAAATACGATAATTTTATGATTTTTAGCCATTCCGAACTCCCTTAAATACCACGTTTGGCATCTAAATGACAATATGTTTTGAAATGGTGTTACAGTCATATCCTCTTTCTAAGGATAATGTATTTTTTTCTACTTTTAATTTCTAAGCATTATTTGTAACACATTTTAGCGTGGAATCGTCATTATTCGTCTATAGATATGTCTATTAACATAAATAATCATGTATTCTGATAGATAAATTGTGATAAGTTTGCATTACCCTCGAAAGGAGAGTTGCCAGTGTTCACATGTGCCCGTATTAACCTGTACAACCTTACGTGTAACTCGATAGTTTACAATAGCCTCTTCCAGGCATTTAGGATCCCCAAACAGGCAATTCCGTTGCTCTTAAAGTAATCAATATCTTTCTTTCTTCTGTAGACGAAAAGAGCATTCATTCTTAATGATGCGCTTTTGTTACCTGTGCTACATATCAACTTACCACGAGGTACACGTTTAAGTAGGAACTGCATTGTGGTTATTTCTTGGTGGACGCTTCTAACGCCATCGAGGTTTGGCCTCTGCCCACGTGAGCTTTAATTTCAGCCAAAACACATTAGAACGACCTTCCATTTCCTGTGGTTACAGTAAACACAAACCGGACCTTTGACCACTTTCCCACGCCAAAGAAAATACAGACACTAGCTAGAATGCCTACCTTATTTTAGAAATGCGACGTGCCCTTAAAAAACAATTGAGAGCTAATGAATATGTCTACTTAATTATCACCAGCATATCTACTTTTTCGTCATATTGGCAACGTGTCAGCTCGTGTACAAATGTCATTGGACGCTATCCATATAAACCTAAACCATTTCAGAACATAATACACAATTTGGAGATTACATTACACTATTTACAACTCAGAGAAAATGTTGGAAGTGTCCTCCACCAGCATCTATACATGTTTGTACTCGTCTCACCATATTCTCTGAAGTGTTACGGAGAGTATCCTCGCCAATGTTACTTATTTCGATTCGAATGGATTCCTTGAGAACATCAATGATTCCTGGCTTATTCTTGTACACTCTATTTTTATATACCCTCACAAGAAGAAATCCGGTGAGGTTAGATCAGGGGATCTGGGGGCCACAGACCTTTTGAGATTATTCGATTATGAAAGAAACTGGTTACAAGTTCCATGGTGTCATTAGATGTATGGCACATTGCTCCATCTTGCTGGAAATAACCTTCTCTCAATTCGATATCATCCAGCTGCTCCACAAATGTCTTGAATTTTTTAATAATTTGTTCTGAATTGTTCTGGAAAAAGGAATTTGTACAAAATAGGAAATGTGAAATTGGGTAGGCCATGGAATAATACAACGCAAGTTAAATGTTACATAATATTGTTTGATTAATTAGAGCCAACTGAAAAATTGAATGCCATGGCCGGGATTTGAACCACGGATCTACTGGTTTCCTTTCAGTCGCTCTGACCCTTGAGCTACCATGGTCAACGTGCCTTCCTGACATTAAATTCTCCAATTGACTCATTATATTTCCTGGTGTGGACCACTTAAGTTTCTCATATCTGAGACAACTACTTGTTGCGACTTACTATTGTAAGTACTTGATTAATTAGAGCCAACTGAAAAATTCAATGCCATGGCCGGGATTTGAACCACGGACGTGGTTAGTGAACGTGCTTAGTACTTACAATAGTAAGTCGCCACAAGTAGTTGTCTCAAATATGAGAACCTTAAGTGGTCCACCGGGAAATATAATGAGTCAATTGGAGAATTTAATGTCAGGAAGGCACGTTGACCATGGTAGCTCAAGGGTCAGAGCGACTGGACGGAAACCAGTAGATCCGTGGTTCAAATCTCGGCCATGGCATTGAATTTTTCAGTTGGCTCTAATTAATCAAAAAATCACCCATATACCGGAGTAATGTATTTAAAAGGGTTAATTCTTTAAGGATTAATTCCTCAATATAAATTTACATTAAAAAGTTACATAATATTGCTGCTGTTGCTAATTGCAATAATGCAATTACGTAATGTAGTGGCGTGGACCAATAATTTAGTTGTTATGGAAACAGAGCGTAGAGAACCCAAAATAATCAGAGAGCTTAACGTCTTTCTGCAAACGACGGTCCTGATGTGAGACGTGTTTTTGTGTCGTTCTGCGATTGTGCAGAAAACGTCTAGTTGTGAATGCATTTGTGTTACACTAGTGGCGTGTGCCAGATGCGTAACGTTTATCGTTTGTGAAAGGACAGCATCTACAATATTTAAAATTGTAGCAGAATTTATTAATTGTTTTGTGGAATAAGTGCCACAAATATTTAGAATAGAAGATGTTTTGCTTATTTTCCAACAATTGCAGTATCAAATACCCTTGCCCAGAGACTGCGAGCAGAGGTAAGACTCATTGCTCCAGAGCTGCCGTGGATCTACAAGATTTCTACTAGATCGTCACCAAAGGTGAGAAACTAATCAGCATCCTCCATCATCACATATTGCGACTAACATCCTGTTGCAAAATGATCGCCACAACATCGTCGTCATCAAACATAGCATTTTGCAACTAAAATCATGTTGCAACAGTATGACATGTGGTACCATCTTGCCGGAACCAGGTGTTTCTGAGATCCATACAATGCAACCGAAGCTAAAAGCTGCCCCTTGTAAGAGTCCGGTATCACGCAATACACAGAAGGTTTGGCGAACAAATGCTCCGTTTTGATAATACATTTTCACAATTTCTACACGTTGCAGAATACTGTAACTTCTCATGGTTATTTATCAATAACAACTGAAACCACATGAAAAAAATGACTGCTGTAACTCAATAATAACGGCAGCTATCACTTGTTAAAGATAGGACGCTCTTATTGAAAAACCCTATACTATAGTCTGATCCATATAAATCTGGACCACTTCAATAGGCCATAACTTTTTAATCAATAATAGGACACACGTACAACTTTGAGAGAATATAATACACAATTAGGAGATTACATTGCACTATTTACATCTCAGAGAAAATGTTGGAAGTGTATTCCACCAGCATCTATGGATCATTGGTCCCATTTTCTTTGATACGACTGTAGATGCTGAAGTTTATAGACATTTGTGGAAGAGAAGGTGAGAGAAGCTTATTTCCAGCAAGATGGAGCAACGTGCCATACATCTAATGACACCACAGAACTTGTAACAAGTTTCTTTGATAATCGAATAATCTCAAAAGGTCTGTCGCCCCCCATATCCCCTCACCTATTCTCACCAGATTTTTATGGGGGTATCTAAAACATTGAGTGTACAAGAATAGGCCACGGACAATTGATGTTCTCAAGGAATCCATTCGAACCGAAATAAGTAACATTGGCGAGGATAATCTCCGTAAAACTTCAGAGAATATGGTGAGACGAGTACAAACATGTATAGATGCTGGTGGAGGACACTTCCAACATTTTCTCTGAGATTTAAATACTGTAATGTAATCTCCAAATTGTGTATCATATTCTCCCAAAATTACACGTGTGTCCTATTATTGGTTCAAAAGTAATGGCCTATTGAAATGGTTCAGGCTTATATGGATCACACTGTATTACACAAATATAACTATTTGTAACAGTAACTTCACTTATCTTAAACGAAAATGATGTAAACCTTTCTTATTAAGTGCTGAGATAAGATTTCGTAAACATTTGTTTACATCTCCAGTCTAAACCAACTCCGTTATCAACGCTACCATCGCCAGAGGTCACTACGTTTTTGACAGTATTGCCAAATCTAAAAATGAAAAAAATGTAAAAACAGAATCGACTGTTGGTATTTCAAAATCCATTCAACGATGTTTATTTCTTAACATAAACATTTTTCCCAAAAACTAAACATCGCGTAAGGAATTTTGAAATACCAACAGTCGATGTTGTTTTTAGTTTATTTCATTTTCAGATTTTGGTAATACTAGCAAAAATGCAGTGACCTCTAGTGATGGTAGCGTTGACAACGCAGTTGTTTGTGACTGAAAATGTAAACAAATGTTTACGAAATCGATCTCAGCAATTAATAACAAAAATTTACATCATTTTCTTTTAAGATAAGTGAAGTTAGTGTCACAAATAGTTATATATGTGTAGTATTTGTTGTTCCACTGTAGCTAGCTTCATTTTTACGTAACCCTATATTATATTTAAGTAATTTGGACGTTTACTTTATATTAGATAGTATTTGAACGTCATACTCGTACATCAAGTTGTAGAAATGAAACCTTGCTTAAATAGCTATGTGACATTTTACCTTTTTTACACACAATTATTTTTCCGGTTGGAGTGGAGCTTCTCTCTTTTGTTTAATCTTTCTTTTAACATCATAAAATTAGAGCTGAAGGAGTAACAATGCCCTGGCAGGCATTGCGTCAGAAACCTGTACTTCCACAATAATAATCATAATGATAATTATTTTTGTCATCGCCATAATAAAGGGAACACGTAGAAAGTTTCTCTCGCGACTTCATTTGTACTTGCGCCAAGCGATCTTCCATTGTCTGCGAGACTTTGCAAGCTGGGTTTCTGTTCACAGTCATCTCCCCCTGCTCCATTATATTATTCCTTTCATCCCCTGCCTCCTGCCTCTATATTAACACTAGAACTAGCCGTAATTTGTAATTTATAAGCAGACAATTTAATGTTCGGATTATTCAAACTAAAGGAGAGGAGAAAACTCAGCTAGACTTTATATATTTCTCTCTGTCTTTGCACACGCTCTTTCTTTCCGCGCATTCCTCTTCTGTTATTATGAAAAGAAGGAAGAGTTTTGAAATTGAATGTAAAAAGAGTGGGCTCGCAAAAGAGCGGAGACATATATAAAAATTTTTATACCCGGAGAGAGGGGGAAACTTGCTTGGTTATATAAAAGGAAAGAAGAAAGTTTTTCTCTTTCCCCACTCCCGTTCTCCTTTTTTCAACAAAGTTTTGTAATTGCAGTTCACACAGTAATAACTTTTAACTCCTCCTCCTTCTTCTCTCCCCCATTCCTCTCGAGGAGGAACACTTCGCCTCCAAACGTCCCCTACAGACAGTACGACACAAAAGAACACCTCAGCTCCTTTTATGCCAGTCAAGATTTTATATGCATTTTCCTTTCTTTATTATTACAACACAGACTTACAATTTAATAAACTAAACCTGTTGTGGATTTATAAAACTGATCGAATATTCTATATTACCAAGGGAATGGTTCACGTGATCCGCGTATCCCGTGTTTATTAGTCCTTAAGAATTCTAATACCAGGATCCAAAGTTGACCTTAGGTCTTAAACAATAGCAAAATTGATTTACCTACTGTTTTTTCATCTATCCACAGTTCATTTCCTTTATAATTGTAATCTAATTCATTGGAAGTGTATATTAAATAATTATATAAACAGAGAACACTGCCAACATTACAAATCAGTGAACCAATTTCATATTTAGCAATTAATAATAACTTGTTTCTCGATAATGGCAACAGTATATGTATTCTAAACTTGTTAATTTGTTGGTTAGGAAGTGGAAAATGTTTATATTATGACTGATGTTAATAGCCTACTTCAACTTTCACTGTGACTTTCCTCTCGCGACGAAATGCAACACTTTGTACTGTCCAGCAACGCAAACAAACTCCCTGAAAGGAATGTGCTCCCTTACACAGTGTGACAGGGACAGCGAATGGGTGTGGCAGAGAAGGCACGCTACACAAGGAGTAGTACCGTTAAAAACATGTGCCCTATTCACTCTGTATAATAAAACCAAGAAGATTCATTCACGAAAGTAGAAGACGTCAGGATGTATCTGAATGGTCTGTAAAGTCTGTCTAGTGAACGGGAGTGCAGTTGGCCCCTCAAAGGAAACTAGCCTCCCGCCCACTAATGACCGTCATAAATCTATCTCTACACTTCAGAAATGGAACACTGTCGTTGAGGACCAATAACAGCCCTGATTTTCTTGAAGTGACAGTCGCATGTCTACTCCACGTGGAGTCTCAGTTGCCAAAGTTCCAACTTCCAGTTGATCTGTTTCATTACGTGGAGGAATTCGTTGTTTGTCACGATGTGTAGACCGTGGGAGAGAGATGCAATGGTAAATGCACATGAAGTAGTAGACAACTTTCAGTCAAGTGAAAATAATCAAAGTGTTGACAACAGTGTGAATAACTAGGCCGAGTTATATTACTGGAAAAGCCACAAAAAACAAAGTCATAACGGGAACTGTTTCTAAGCAAATTCGAGCGCTTGTTTTGAACACATATAAATATGTGCTGACAAATAATCTTGGTAAGGGGTCGTGCAATGAACCTGATGATAAATTCTGGGTATTCACAGAAATACAGTAAGAAATATTGTGACGAAAGGAATATCAAAGACGCCGATCAAGCATGAAAACAAAAGGAAACGTTTCTCTAAAGTAGATAATTTCACACGCGATTTAATTCGTCGAAAAATGTATAGATTTTATGCAAAAAGGGAGAGTGCCCACCTTAGACGAATTGGTTGCACATTTGCAAGAAATTTGTAATTTTCCTTATGGGACTGCACTTTGCGCGGTCTCCTAAAGGAGCTGGGTTTCAAATACCGCACTTTGAATAAGATAAGGGTTATTATGGAATCCAGTAGAATTTTAGCTTGGCTATATATATATATATATATATATATATATATATATATATATATATATGTGTGTGTGTGTGTGTGTGTGTGTGTGTGTGTGTGTGTGTGTGTGTGTGTGTGTGTGTGTGTCAAAACTAAGGAAGTTTTGCAGTAAAGGACATAAGATAATTTATTTAGACGAAACCTCGTACGATACCCATGACATATCGAGAAAGGTGGCAACCTTGCAGAAAGATCTGGGAGGAGGGTCGGGGATTGTAAAACGATTATAAGGGTTCGTCAAAGGCAGCGGCCGACGTGCACACAAGTTAACTAAACAGACTTTAACTGTACTGACACGGGGTGTCAAATCTATCCAAGGAGGGTGCGGAAACTTTCTGCAACCCCCTGCGTCTCAGGCCTCGGAGACTTTCTCTCTTGTGGAGGACTGTACGTTCTTCTTGCGGCCTGTTGACTTGTTAGGAAGTCGAATACAAAACACACACGTCCAGAAATCTCTTGAAATAATAGTCTCTCCACGCCACTACGGTTGTCACAGTCAAACTCAGAAAACATTTGAGGACATACAGTCGCTCATTCATTCTCTCACTAACTCAACTTGCAAGAATACTCGCTGGGGGAAGGTTCCACAGAGTTCCAGAACGTTTCAGAAGGAGAAATTTGCAGAAGATTCCAGTTAGCGTTTATCACGTCTTCACTGGGCGAAGCGCTCTTATCTGTTTACCGTTCCAAACGCTCGGCGACATCTCCCAATAATGACTCCGTCATTCCTCAGCCTCACCTCCATTTCTTTCTTAAAGATTTGCACCTGAACATATTAAACAATTACAGGATAAAATACAAGGTAAAGTTACCTATTGTAAGTATCTAAAAAACTACTCGACTATTCTGACGAATGCTTCACATCCACGAATCTTTAGAAAATATTGAATTTAAATGCTTAGTTTGATATTTGTCCGAGCTTTTGATTTGAATTGTGCTTCAAAACTCAATCACGCGGAGGTTTTCCTAGATCCGTTTTTATTCAGGGATTCTAAAACCACTGCTTCCAGTGATACTAAACAGAAACGCATCGCGTTTGGTAAAGGAACTGTTGTCGGAATTCCAACTAGTATAGTGTAACGCGAGCGCTGGAACACCCTGTGGAACCAGCTGGGAACGGAAGGCAGGGGAGGACCGCGTTAGCCACACCTCCCCCTCGTTTGTCTTGTAGTGGTGACAGGCAGTGGTTGGGAGGAAAAACATCAGTGTGCCGTCTGTTTCTGTCCACCTGGTTCCAGAAATTACGGAATCTGGAACATTCTCCTGGTCACTAGAAACCGGCGATATTCCTATATAAAGAGGGTTACAGACAGACAGAGTTGGTTTGGTCAGTTAGTGAGTGAGGAGACAGTCGCAGTTCTTGGTGTAAGAGTTAGTCAGTGACGTGTTAATGTACGAGAAGATTGTGCAACGAAAGACTGTACGTAGCTGTGAAGGTGTACCGGAGCTTACGTAGTCGCGAGTACAAGGAAATTGTAACGGACGAACTGGTGAATTGTAATTGTTGCAGCACGTAATTCTGTGTAATTGGCAAGTGTTTAACTGTAAGTCGGTGGAAATAAAGAACATTGTTGAGTGGTGTAATTGGACGTTTCATTTCACGAACCCACAAAGTCACACTGGTGTCAGGAAGCGGGATAACAACATCACCGAACATTACAACCATGGACGCGGCATTGGAAAATTTTTTGGAGAAGATGATGGAAATGAAGGCCGAACTAATCGGGAAGATGGAAGAAATGAAGGCCGAATTAACAACGGAAATAGAAGCGGCAAATAACCACCTGGCCGCAAAGCTGGAAGAAATGATGACGGCTAACGATAACCTCACGGAGAAGACGGAAATGAAGGCGGCGAACGAGGCTCTCGCCGCAAAGTTTGAGGAACGGTTGGCCGGCGTGAGGGATGACGTCGCGAACCTGGGCAAACGGAAGGGTCAAGTAGACGACCGCCTTAATGATTTAGAGGAAAAGGCCGACAACATCGCAAAACCCCTCACCCGCCTGACGGAGGAAAACCGGCCTTATGTGTGGACGGAGGACGCCGAAGACGCTTTCCAGCACCCGAAGGGGACCCTGTGCAGTGCTTCAATTTTGGGTTTCCCACAACCGGGTGGCGCCTTCATTGTGGACACCGACGCTAGCGACCATTACATTGGAGGTGTCCTACCGCAGATCCAGGACGGCCATGAGCGCACAAGAGTGGAAGAGAAGGAGCGTGCCGCAGCAGTCCGAGTAGTTGTGGCAGTGCCTGCTGAAGGCTGGGATAGCGCAGGCCTGAGGAGGGAGCAGCTGGCGGACGCAGACTTGGGGCCACTCTTGAGGGAAGTGGAGGCAGGGACGAGGCCAACCTGGGAGGACATCGCACCGAGGAGCGCCACCTACAAGTCGTACTGGGCCCAATGGGACTCGTTGAAGACCAGAGTGGGCGTGCTGTTCCGGGTATGGGAGTCACCCGATGGGAAGGCGCAGAGAGGACAGTTGGTACTTCCCCGGAGCAAGGTCCCGGAAGTCTTGGTGGAAGTGCACGCCGGTACTTCAGGAGGACACTTGGGAGCGAACCGAATGATTCACAAACTACGGCAGCGCTACTTCTGGCTGAGACTCCGAGCAGATGCTGGTGGTACACCTGGACAGCCTCGCACGCTACGATGGGGCTGTTCGGGGCGAACAGCTTTGAGGAGGGAGCAGTGTAACGCGAGCGCTGGAACACCCTGTGGAACCAGCTGGGAACGGAAGGCAGGGGAGGACCGCGTTAGCCACACCTCCCCCTCGTTTGTCTTGTAGTGGTGACAGGCAGTGGTTGAGAGGAAAAACATCAGTGTGCCGTCTGTTTCTGTCCACCTGGTTCCAGAAATTACGGAATCTGGAACATTCTCCTGGTCACTAGAAACCGGCGATATTCCTATATAAAGAGGGTTACAGACAGACAGAGTTGGTTTGGTCAGTTAGTGAGTGAGGAGACAGTCGCAGTTCTTGGTGTAAGAGTTAGTCAGTGACGTGTTAATGTACGAGAAGATTGTGCAACGGAAGACTGTACATAACTGTGAAGGTGTACCGGAGCTTACGTAGTCGCGAGTACAAGGAAATTGTAACGGACGAACTGGTGAATTGTAATTGTTGCAGCACGTAATTCTGTGTAATTGGCAAGTGTTTAACTGTAAGTCGGTGGAAATAAAGAACATTGTTGAGTGGTGAAATTGGACTTTTCATTTCACGAACCCACAAAGTCACAATATTGTTTTGTAATTATAAAATAGATAAATAAAGGTGTCGGATTATAATAGAACCACACAATGGGTCCACCATTTTACTGGGATAGAAGTATGGATGGAGCAGAATCTAATTAAAACAAATGACGTAATATCGGAAACAAAACCTGACTGCCTTTCAAATACAGCTCTGATACCTGCAATATTGACTTCTGAAATTAGTAAATTATACAAAAAAATGGCAGAGGGATAAGTCATTCCAATAAATAATGTCAATATGTTAAAATCGTTTATAATGTAAGAAATATGACATTTTTGTGAAGTTTCAAGTTATTAGAAAAAGTGAGTGAAATGTATACTTCGGCATTTTAAGTTCACGCGGTGTGGACCAGCTGTAGGAAAAATGTCAGTGTCTAAGTAGAGAGGAATATGTTTGCTTGTCATGTGAGCAGTCTTGCAATGCAAGAAGGACCTAAGTGTGACTGTGCAATTGAAAGAGTACTGAAAAGTAGCCTTAGCTCTTTGAGTCTTTATTCTCTCTTATTTTAATGAAAATTAATTATTTGGAGCTACCCTCGTATTGAAAGTCACGCCTCGCCACAAATTATACGTTTAAAAGCTCGTGCTGTATATATACAGGGTGTTTCGAAACGACACCAAACGAATATATAGAACTAGTAGCTCAGCTCCTATCAGACACATATATAGATGTCTTTACCGTCAAAAGAGCCTCATAAAAACAGTCCAGAATGAGTGTGGATTAGGCAGCTACAGAACAACCCCGCGTACCCAACACTATGGAAGTTTGCAGGAGCTGACACACCGTGTCGCCTCCTGTAGCTGTTTGTAAACTTACCGACATACTCCACGTAGCTTGCTACTATTACTAAGAATTTCTTTGGCTTATGAAACCGCACAAAAGAAACTATTCTTGTTATTTGTTTATGGGTGTTTAATGTGTTTCAACATTTCGTTATAACAGTCGATGACGGCAAATAAGCTGGTGGACATATGCAACTTAAACCTTTTAGAGGGAAGTTAATGTTATTAAGGTTGAGGATGGAAGCATTAAATGATAAAAAGTACAGAAACCCACAACAAAGAATTGTAGATAAACTAACCAAAAATAAATGGATTATACAATGAGACGAGCATTTTATTTCACGTGTTAGATAATACTAAATAAAGCATTTGTAACTGAAAAGGAAGCTGTTGATATTTACAGTAAGTGGTTGAAGTATTTTACAATTAAGATCATAACAAAATGCTCTGAAGTTAAACAAATAAATATTATCATTGATGTAACTATTTTTACAATTCATATTATTAATTAAATTAAATTAATCGTGCGTTCGTTGAACTCCCTTTAGCTTTTCCATCCATCAAAACCATATCCGTCATTTCGTGTTCGTATAGCGCTCCATATTGCTTGGATTTGCTATCTAAGTACGCGCAAAATCCTCTCTGTTAGGACGGAATGTGTAGTTTTACACTGAAGAACAGCCTTCAACTGTCCGAGTTATTAGTCGACTGTCCTTTGTCTCATTACCTGAAAGGTAGGCTGGGGTAACTGATAACGAGCAGGGAGTAATGTTTTTGTTTTCATGGCTGATGCGTCCCTAAAACAACTTTTGAGGTTCGCACGCTGACTAATCAGAATCTCATGTAATATTTAATGCTACATAAAATTATACCTAACAGAATTTCGAAGCTGCAACACCAAAATTCGGTCTAGTTAAGTTATAAACTACGCAACGGCTATAACCGTTCGGTGTCGTTTTGAAACAGCCTGTGTGTGTGTGTGTGTGTGTGTGTGTGTGTGTATGTGTTTGTGTGTGTGTGTGTGTGTGTGTGTGTGTGTGTGTGTGTACACACGAGGGCTGTACAATAAACAATGATCACAATTTTTATTTTGACAACGTACCGTTACTCATCCTCATAATTTTGATTGTCCTTCTCAAAATAGTCTCCCCTGAATGCGATGTACTTGTCTCTGTTTCTGCCAGTCTTCAAAGACATGCTGGAAACCATTTTTTGAGAGATTCTTCAAAATCGCCTCCGCAGCCTTCACCACTGCTTCTGATGATGGATAATGCCTCCCACGAAGGCGTTTCTTCAAGTTAGGGAATAAAAAAGCCCACATGTGGCTAAATCCGGACTATAGGGAGGGTGTGGGATGCAAGATATTCAGCAACAACATTGGCAATATGCAGCCGCGCATTATCGTGGTGCAGCATCCAGTCTGCTTCACGGAAATGTGGTCTTTTGTGCCTGATATGGACTTGCAATGTTTTCAGGACATCACTATAGTATTGTTCAGTTACTGATGTGTGTGCAGGTACAACATGCTGATAAACCATTCCATGAATATCAAAGAATGAGATGACCATAACTTTCCCAGCAGAAGCAATCACTTTTGCTTTTGTGGGGGTTGGTGATGAAGGAGACTTCCACACTGAGCTTTGCTCTTTGCTCTCAGGATCAAAATGATGTAGTCAAGTTTCATCAGCAGTGATTACGTTTGAAAGATACTCCGGATCTTCCCCTAACATCAACTTTAACTGCACGTTACCTCTATTGTAGCGGTAGGCGATACTGAACATGTCTGAACTTGCCTGGTTCTCACAGGCGGGAAACAGGAGTACCAACAGTGAAACTACTACGGCGTGTTTGTTTCACATTAAGCTAATAGAATATAATAAGTTTGAATTTTAGTGCGAGAAATTATGACCGTAAAAAATTATGATCATTCTTTATTGAACAGCCCTATATATACTAAAGAGGAAAGCTTGTAGTGTTTATAAAGTAAAATCCATACTTACGAAGTTGGCAATGTTTGCATTTCCATAAGACGTTTAACGAAAGTCGACTTGTACGAGGATACGGGGTAAGTTACCTCAAGACGGAGATAACATGGGATGCGAGTTTCAACAATATCTAGACAAGCTGAGGAGGTGGAGCGTGGTATAGAAGTCTGAGAAACTTAACAACAAGTGACACAACAAAGAGACGGGCTCAACTTGTCCTAGAGTTGGTTTCCTGTCTCAAACTCTCTCTCCACTTGCGTTTGCCTTCCAGCAATTCGTGTAACAACGACATATCTTCCATTCTCTAGTCCAAGTCATTCATCTCTGAGGAAAATTCTGCTGGGAGATGGTGTGATCAATCACACTTGGTATAATGTTGATCTTGAAGCTATCGTGGACCTAATAGACTAAACTCTTCCTTCTTAAGTGACAAACTAGCTCCTCCTTTTACCTTCTCTAACTAAAATACTGCATAAAAATTTCATTGAGCCTGTTAACCTAAAAATAGCATTTTTTAGACTTTTAGAATAAAAAGCCCATGTACGAAGGGGGGCCCAAAAGAAACCGGATTGTCGTCATGAAAACTTGAATGCTGAACCTTTTTACAAAATGATTTCAGTCACCTATTATTTCAGTCACCAATTGTTTCACTCTCCATTACATTCGATGCACTTGTCAAGCCTCTTTTCCCACTGTTGAAAGCGTGTTTGGAACTCCTCAAGTTTGATATTGTCCAGTTCCCTTTGCGAAGCTGTTTTTACCGCCTCCACATCGTCATAACGCTCCCCTTTTAGCACTTTTTTTCATTCGTGGAAATAGGAAAAGGTCGCACTGGGCTAGGTCCGGCGAGTATGGAGCATGGGGAACGACAGACCATCTCTGAGATGCCAAATAGTGGGTCACTCGTAAGGTCATGTGTGCTGGAGCGTTGTGATGCAGAAACCAGTGACCTGATCTTTAAAGTTCCGGGCGTTTCCTCCTCACATCCTCTCGCAGACGCCTTAAAACATCCAAGTAAAAGTGCTGGTTAACAGTCTGGCCAGGGGGTACGAATTTCCGATGCACAATTCCACGAACATCAAAAAAGACAATGATCATCATCTTCACATTTGACCTCACTTGCCTTGCTTTTTTGGTCTGGGAGAGCTGCGAGTCCTCCACTGGCTTGACGCTTGCTTGGTTTATGGGTAATACCCGTAACACCAACTCTCATCCCTCTCAATAACTTTGGATCACGTGCAATCTCTGTTTTCAAGTCCTGACATACATTCATGCGGATGATTTTGTGCTCCTGTGTGAGAAGGTGCGGAACAAATTTAGCAGCAACACGTCTCATGTGCAAATCCTTCCTCAAAATCCGCTGGCACGAGCTCCAACTGATTCCTGTCGTTGCTGAAATTTGGTCGAACGTTTGGCGACGAACCTCGTTGATCTCTTGGTAGACCTTTTCAATGTTCTCCTCATTTCGCGATTTTAAAGGGCGTCCAGAACGAGCTTGGTCTTCAACACACATCTCACCACGTTTAAAGCGCCAAAACACTCGAAAACCTGTGTGCGGCTCATACCGTCCTCCTGGAAAGCTTCCTGAAGCATTTGGTGTGTCTCCGTTGCAGATTATTTAAACAGGAAACAAAATTTCACACACACACACATACACACACACACACACACACACACACACACACACACACACACACACACACACACACACACACACACACACTCTTTGTTCTTTTAAAGTTGCCATGACGACTTCGCAGAGGTAACCCGCCAACAGAGAAACGCAATACCACACTTGCACGTTCAGCTCTACACTGACGCCATCTGCACAGCTGTTTCATGAAGGTCTCTACTAACACCATCTAGCTGAGTACCCTGCACTAAGTCTACGAGTGGCAGTGCCCTCGGAGTGCGGCTTCTTTTGCGTTCCCCCGCGTATATCTGGATGGAAAATATAACTCAGACATGATTAAACCGATAAATGTCAAACCTACGTAGTTAAGATAGAGTCAGACTGAATATTACAATGCCACAGCTGAGTTTTAAACCACTGACCTTCGGGTTCACCCGGTTGTTCTAACTAGCATGGCAACATGTCAGTACGACATTAAATTCTCCAACTGACTCGTATTTTTCCCGTAAACTACTAAGCGCTATCATATAACTACGTATAAGATAAGATATCTTAATTGCGACTTAGAAAGCTGTAAGCAGTTTAGACTAATATTACTTCAAATAATTTATGTGTACCCGCGTCATGGCTGAGTGGTTAGACTACTTGGCTCTCACCTAAGCGGCCTGGGGTTCGATCCCAGGCGACCGCAAAGTGTGATTTGTGGTAGACAACATGGCGCTGGAGTGGGTTACCTCCGGGTCCTCCGGTTTCTCCCGCCATCATTCCACCAACTGCTCCATCAATCATTCATCTCAGACGTTGGGCCGACCTTTCAACACTGATTTCATATCAGGTCAGATGCTTCGGCTCCCTCGCTCTGAGGTAACCCAAGCGCCTCCTAACGTCAGCATTGACGAGACAGGGAGAAAAGAAATAATTTTCGTGGTTCAGTGCGGCATCTTTCAAAAATCCTACAAAAATATATTTAAAAATATCACCTCCCCCCTTCACACACTGCGATCCGTATAAACCTGAACCATTTCAACATGCCATAACTTTAGAACCAATAAAAGGACACACGTGTAACTTTGGGAGAATATAATAAACAATTGGTAGATTAAATTACAGTATTTACATCTCAGAGAAAATGTTGGAAGTGCCCTCCACCAGCATCTATACATGTTTGTACTCGTCTCACCATATTCTCTGAAGTTTTACGGAGAGTATCCTCGCCAATGTTACTTATTTCGGTTCGAATGGATTCCTTGAGAACATCAATTGTCCGCGGCCTATTCTTGTACATTCTAATTTTAGATACCACCACAAGAAATTTTCCGGTGAGGTTAGGTCAGAGGATCTGGGGGGGCCACAGACCTTTTGAGATTATTCGATTATCAAAGAAACTGGTTACAAGTTCCATGGTGTCATTAGATGTATGTCACGTTGCTCCATCTTGCTGGAAATAACCTTCTCTCAGTCCGACATCATCTCCGTAAAACTTCAGAGAATATGTTAAGACGAGTACAAACATGTATAGATGCTGTTGAAGGACACTTGCAACATTTTCTCTGAGATGTAAATAGTGCAATATAATCTCCCAATTGTTTATTATATTCTCCCAAAGTTACACGTGTGTTCTGTTATTGGTTCCAAAGTTATGGCCTATTAAAATGGTTCAGGTTTATATGGATCGCACTGTACTAAATTTTTACTTGAAAAACATTTGTTGCTCCAAAGATTTTGTATTAATATCGTGTATTTAAGATATTCAGGATTAGTTACTGGTATTTAGATGATTGAGTATAAGCGCTAAGTTGGTATAATTGGATTATAACTGACATAGTACGTTGGGGAAGAGTGCACTTAACTTTGAACAGGGCGGACCCTTGTCCGTTCTGGAAACCTGTGACATGTTAACAAGTTACTCAAATTTTATTGTGGAACGTAACTACTGTTTGTTAAATCAATACTTTTTGGGCTCCCTTGAACTAACTTGTGTTTATGAATTCCAAATTATTTCTTCTAATAATGCATGCCAATGTTTATATAAATTTATGTAAATTTTATTATTGATTTAAAAAAATCTGTATCATTTGATTTCTTTTTCGGTGGATTGTGATAATCCGTTGGTATATCTTGAAGTTGTATATAATACAGAAAATTGTTATTTTTCCCAAAGAATCTACAATATCTTTACCACTAGGCGTGTCCGTAAAATAAGGCCTCCAAGGCGCTGGAGCCGTGAGGAACGCTATTACGCGAGATCCGGCAACACTGGCGTGTAGCTTGGTTTCACCTCTTCAAATGTCCACCACAACAAACCCGTTGCAACCATTAGTCCTGGCTGGGCAGCTGTTTGCGTTGGAGCCTCCTATCACTTCCGCCGCCAAGTGCGAGTAGCGTGCAGTGATCCGTTTTTTGAGTGTCAAGGGCACCACCCTCGCTGAAATTCATCGTCAGGTATGCGAAGTCTATGGGCCACAGTGTATGGACGTCAAAGACGTGCGAAAGCGGGTCAGAGAGTCCAAAGACGGACCTACAGACGTGCATGACGAACAGCGTTCTGGTCTCCCTTCGGAGACTATAGGGAGGGTGAGGCATGCACTTCACGCAACAACATTTGCAATATGCAGCCGCGCATTATCGTGGTGCAGCATCCAACCTGCTTCACGGAAATGTGGTCTTTTGCGCCTGATATGAACTTGCAATATTTTCAGGACATCCCTGTAGTATTGTACAGTTACTGATGTGTGTGCAGGTACAACATGCTGATAAACCATTCCATAAATATCAAAGAATGTGATGACCACAACTTTCCCAGCAGAAGTAACCACTTTTGCATTTTTGGGGGTTGGTGATGAAGGAGATTTCCACACTGAGCTTTGCTGTTTGCTCTCAGGATCAAAATGATGTAGCCAAGTTTCATCAGCAGTGATTACGTTTGATAGAAACTCCGGATCTTCCTCTAACATTAACTTTAACTGCATACAGACCTGCATGCGAATGTCCTTTTGTTCGGGAATCAACAGTCTTGGAACCCATTGTGCACAAACACGTCTCATGTGTAATGTTTCTGTCACCAACGTGTGGGTGGCACCCAATGAAATGTTCAGTATTTCAAAAAGTGATCTTAAGGTAACTCGTCGATCCACTCTCACAATGGCAGCAGCAGTGGTGATGTTTTCTTCCGTAAGAGCAGTAACTGGAGTACTGGGTCCACCTTCCCTTGAAATTGATTGACTCCCCTCTTTAAACATTTTAAACCACCTTCGAGCTGTGCTGTAGGGAAGAACAGACTCTTCATAGGCCTTCTGGAACATTGTATAGGCCTCAACTGAAGATTTGTTAAGACGAAAGCAGAATTTCAAAGCTGCAAATTGTTCCTCAAGTGTTACCTCCTTGGCAATTGTAGGCGATACTGAGCAGGTCTGAACTTGCCTGGTTCTCGCATGCGGGAACCAGGAGTACCAGCAATGAAACTACTATTGCGAGTTTGTTTCATATTAAGCAAGCAGAAAATAAGATTGAATTTTAGTGGAAAAATTATGACCGTAAAAATTTATGATCTATATTTATTGAACAGCCCTCATAATAATAATTAATGATAATAATGCAACAATTTTGTAACCATATTACAAAAGATGATAGTAATATAATTATTGTACTTGCAAACAAATTCTCCGGTGGCTGACTTTCCTAGTTTTCTTTCTGTTTCGGTTGACTTACTTGGCTTTTTTTCCCTGAAAAAAAAAAAGCTATTGGAATGAACTCTTTTTTTGGTGCAATTTTATTGACTTAACGGACTGGAAGTAACCCTTTACTTGATTCACTACATGCGACCCATTAATATTTCGCTATGTTTGAAATAAGTGTTTTGTTTGAGAATCACACATTTTGTTTTAAAATTAATTAGTCGTCTTCCAGTTTTCTTACAAAGTGACTTGCCTGGTTCTTTCCCTGGACCTTTCAATTATTGAGGTAGCTTTTTATTATTATGCGCCCATGCTGTGTATAATACCAGGTACGTCCAGAAAGTAAGTTCTGTTTGGTAATAAAATTAAATTGTGTACAGATACAGAAACATTGTTTATCGCACAAAATTCTACAACTCTTAAACTACTTTTCCACATAACTGCCGAAATTTTGCAGGCATTTGTCATAGCGAGGCACAAGTTTTTGTATACCTTCTTCATAGAAGTTTGCCGCCTGTGTCTTCAACCAGTTGGAAACATTTTCTTTCAGCTCTTCGTCATTGTTGAAGTGTTGACCGCCAAGGAAAGATTTGAGATGCAAAAACAGATGAAAGTCGCTAGGAGGGAGATCAGGGCTGTACGGGGGTTGGTCAAACACGTCCCAGCCAAATCCCTGTAGGACATTTTTCATCGCATTGGCAGGGCGTGGTCGTGCGTTGTCGTGAAGAAACACAACACCTTGACATCGCAAATTTGTCGATAAATTTCAATTGGTTTCACTTTCCTAGGATTCAGAAAACGAATCACAAATTTGATTTCACAAGCGGCGGGATTTTCAATCAACACTGACATTATAAACAAGCACAACAAAGCGTACGTGGCTGACAGCGATCTCACAATGGCACACGTTTGTTCTCCTTCATACAGAGCGTCTACCACGCATTTGCGGAACTGCGATCGCAGCGCTGCAGCGGAGATAAATTGCAACAGAACTTACTTTCTGGACGCCCTATACATTTAGCCAATCTTACATGTCCACCGAGCGGTCCATTGGCGCTGGAGTGCCGCAAGGCAGCATACTGTCGCCGGCACTTTTCGCAGCTTACATGGCCGACATTCTTATGCACCACAACACTAACACCTATCAGTAAGCGGACGATCTCATGATCCTCGCTGTAAATAGAAACCCTAGATACAGCTTCCGGCAAATTCAAACCGAGCTCCGGGCCATTGACGAATGGAGCGCAAAATGACGAATGACAATAAACACGGAGAAGAGCTCTGCAATTCTCCTGGCGAAAATCAGAGCCAACCGGTTACAGCAGAAATTCGTTTTACGGCGCCGTAGAATCCCATGGGTGCAAACAGCGAAGTATCTCGGAGTGACGCTGGACCGTAAATTAATTTACGTTCCGCACGTCAAGGGCAAGGTCCAGCTGGGGCACGTGGCGCTCCGGAGCCTATACCCTATATTCCGCTCAACTATGCCTCTCCGTCTCAAACTACAGCTATATCGGGCGATCATTCCGCCTATGATTCTGTACGGCTGTGAGATCTGGGGAACAGTGGCTAATAGCACTTTCGTTAGGCTCCAGACGGTACAGAAGAGATTTCCCGGCCATATCCTACACGAACATTCCAATATCCTGTACATTGTCGATGTCATCCGCGAGAGGGCACAATTAATGTACGACAAAATCCAAACCCATAACAATCCTTTGGTGAACTCCCTGGGCAGATATGACCAGAGGGAACAAAGACGCTTGCCATCGTACAAACTACCAAGACATGTCTTGGGGCCCCTTGGTTAACCCAAGAGAAACCCCAGATGTCTCTATGACCCATATTTACGCCTGATGGCTTAAGCGATATGCAACCCGTAACCAAAACTGAGCAAAAACATTAAATCGTGTCTCCCAAAACGAGTGAACGCCATAAAGTAGCTGCCTTCTGAGATTATTCAAGGGCATCCCAACCCAATTTCTCTAAAATTCAAAACCTACCCCTAGCAGAATATACCATCACACTATTCATTTCGCAGGTAAAGCCGCAAAGCCGCTAGGTGCTGCGGCATAAGACACCCGGACGGAGAGAAGCCCCGTCCAACTAGGACTACCTCTGAACCTCTGGATCAAACACGCAGTTCGCAAATGCTCCATTTGTGTTTCGTACATTACCGTCGCCAATTTATTAATGTTTAACCCTTCTAATCTGCGCCATAAGAGACGATTGCAGCGCTAGTCACTGAAGGTGCTTCAATGTTCCGTCGTATAATAGCAAAGAACGTGGACACCCTGTATTTGTTCACCTACCTCATGTAGGAAGCCAGTATCGAAGGGATAGCGACTTGAGCCGTTTTACCGCTTTCCTCTCCTTTTACTTTAACAGAGTTGGTATTGTATATATCGCTCTCTGTCTCTTGTGTGGTGACTTTAAAACAATTTCCAGAGTTGGTACCTTTGATCACGGTGATGTGCGGGTTTGAAAATAATTTGCCTCAAGTTACACACCATTTCACGGCAGACTGCTTGTTCCATTCAGACGAAACTGGGTGTGAAATCGTTCCTTTAGTCGCATGCAGAAACATTTAATGATGTTGCCAATCTTGGAGTGACTTCTAACGACTGCGGAGAAAAGCAAAAGACTTCTGCCTCGAAGGGATGCCCAGACTTGGTCGAGCCACGTTTGACGCTCCGACACTATGTCATTAGAGAACTCACAACTTTGTCCTCCATTCGAGCGTGAACAAGCACCTTCCTTTCTGGTTCTAAAAGAAACTCAGAAAAGAAGATATCAGATGATCACACAGACCTGGAGTTCATGTATGACAGGGTTTTACAAAGTGTGTTCTTCAAAATCACAGGATACTTGGACAGCTGAGATTTCCTTATATCCAACTTTATATCCTATCTTACTAGATGTGAAGTCCATAGAGCTTGCAGATACCCGAAGTCATATCGGATGATGAATGAAATTATGTTCAAATGAGTCCAGAGTACATAGAGCTTAGAGTTACTAGACATTCATCTATCAGGACAAGAGAAAACCTCCAACGTTAAGTCATATCGGACGATGAATGAAATGATGTTCTAATGAGTACAGGGTACATAGAGCTTGAAGATACCCCAAATTTATCTTTCACAATAAGGGAAAACCTCCAACGTTAATTCATATCGGACGATGATTGAAATGATCTACAAATTAGTACAGGCTACATAGAGCTTAGAGTTACCATTCGTCTTTCTAGGAAAAAGGAAAACCTCCAACGTTAAGTCATATCGGACGATGAATGAAATGATGTTCAAATGAGTACAGGCTACATAGAGCTTAGAGTTACCATTCGTCTTTCTAGGAAAAAGGAAAACCTCCAACGTTAAATCATATGGGACGATGACTGAAATGACGTTCAAGTAAGTTCAGGGTACATAGAGCTTAGTTACCAGACATTCATATTTCAGGATAAGGGAAAACCTCCAACATTGTCATATCGGACGATGAATGAAATAATGTTCAAATGAGTACAGGGTACATAGAGCTTAGTTACCAGACATTCATATTTCAGGATAAGGGAAAACCTCCAACATTGTCATATCGGATGATGAATGAAATAATGGTCAAATGAGTACAGGGTACATAGAGCTTAGCTACCAGACATTCATATTTCAGGATTAGGGAAAACCTCCAACATTGTCATATCGGATGATGAATGAAATAATGGTCAAATGAGTACAGGGTACATAGAGCTTAGAGTTACCAGACATTCATCTTTCAGAATTAGGGAAAACCTCCAACGTTAAGTCATATCGGACGATGAACGAAATTATGTTCAAATGAGTACAGGGTACATAGAGCTTAGAGTTACCAGACATTCATCTTTCAGGATAAGGGAAAACTTCCAACGTTAAATCATATCGGACGATGAATGAAATGATGATCAAATGAGTACAGGGTACATAGAGCTTAGAGTTACCAGACATTCATCTTTCAGGATAAGGGAAAACCTCCAACGTTAAATCATATCGGACGATGAACGAAATGATGTTCAAATGAGTACAGGGTACATAGAGTTTAGAGTTACCATACATTCATCTTTCAGGATAAGGGAAAACCTCCAACGTTAAGTCATATCGGACGATGAATGAAATGATGTTCATATGAGTACAGGCTACATAGAGTTTAGAGTTACCACACATTCATTTTTAAGGATAAGGGAAAACCTCCAACGTTAAATCATATCGGATGATGAATGAAATGATGTTCAAATGAGTACAGGGTACATGGAGCTTAGGTTTACCAGACATTCATCTTTCAGGATAAGGGAAAACTTCCAACGTTGTCATATCGGACGATGAATGAAATGATGTTCAAATGAGTACAGGGTACATAGACCTTAGAGTTACCAGACATTCATCTTTCAGGATAAGGGAAAACTTCCAACGTTGTCATATCGGATGATGAATGAAATGATGTTCAACTGAGTACAGGGTACATAGAGCTTAGAGTTACCAGACATTCATCTTTCAGGATAACGGAAAACTTCCAACGTTAAATCATATCGGACGATGAAGGAAATGATGTTCAAATGAGTACAGGGTACATAGAGCTTAGAGGAAGCAGACATTCCTCTTTCAGGATAAGGGAAAACTTCCAACGTTAAATCATATCGGACGATGAACGAAATGATGTTCAAATGAGTACAGGGTACATAGAGCTTAGAGTTACCAGACATTCATCTTTCAGGATAAGGGAAAACTTCCAACGTTAAATCATATCGGATGATGAACGAAATGATGTTCAAATGAGTCCAGGGTGCATAGACCTTAGAGTTACCAGAAATGTGTGTAGTGTCTAACGCCCGCTTTTACTACATACGGCACCGCAGGCAGTGACACTGATGCTCACGAGATGAAGATGGAGCACCGGTGGAATGAGATGGCGGGGGAAACCGGAGGTCCCGGAGAAAACCCGCCCCCGCGCCGTGTTGTCCACTACAAATCTCACTTTTGCGGTCACCCGGGATCAAACCCGGGCCGCCTTGGTGAGAGCCAAGCGGTCTAACCACTGAGCCACGGCGCGGCCTAATGGCCCTTGTGCATGCAGAAACACTAGCATAAACACCCCCCCCCTCTCTCTCTCTCTCTCTCTCTCTCTCTCTCTCTCTCTGTCTCTCAGTGGAAACTGAAACATTTCCAATGAAATTTCAATTGAATGGAATACGATATTTCGTCTACATTCTGTATTTAAATAAAATATTCTTCTTTACTGGAAATTAATTGTTCTTTCACACTGGCTGTGTGTAGGCTAAATTGTGGAAACGTAGAGTCAGACTGAAAAATTCAATGCCATAGCCGGGATTTGAACCACGGATCTTCTGGTTGCCGTCCAGGAACTCTAGTCATTGAGCCACTATGGCCAACGTGCCGAGATGAATGTCATAGACGTTGGCCATAGTGGCTCAAGGGTTAGAGCAGCTGGATGGCAACCAGAAGATCCGTGGTTCAAATCCCGGCTATGGCATTGAATTTTTCAGTCTGACTCTATCTTTCCATACTTCAGCCTACATACAGCCAGTGTGAAAGAACAATTAATTTCCAGTAAGAATTATTGTTTATTCTCCAACAATAGCAATATCACCGCGACCACGCCCAGAGGTAAGATTTCTTGCTCCAGAGCTGCCGAGGAACCTACAGGATTGGACTGCAAGATCTTCACAGACCTGAGAAACAAATAATTACTATTAAATTAAATAAATTGGGAGTCGATTAATGACACTAAACAACACTTACTTTTAAATTTTCACGGAACTATTTTCTGAGGCCTTCCCTCTATCTTCAGCCGGACATCGACTTGTTCTCATTGGTGTAGCTGGCAATATTTTGTCATCGGTCTCCTCTGGTGGCGGTTCGAGGAACTTGCTGAACAAATCTTTCTGGGGGATGTCGAAATTGAATACTTTGTTCCTATTTTTTGAAATGAAGATTTGTTCCCATGTGGACAGTTCTTCTTTTCCTGTTGCATGTTTTAGTAGTTTTGGTTCTGGATTTATGTTGTGGTTTTTTTCCCAAAAATACGTGGCAACTGCTGATTTGTCTAATTGTTTGTATTTTATGTTCCTAAAGTGTTCCTTTGCTCTTGTTTCTAAATTTCTTTTGGTTTTTCCAATATAAATTTGACTACAGTCACAACATTCAATTTGATATATACCAGATTTTTTGTTAGATGGAATGGCATCTTTGATGTTTGAGCAAATTAGTTTTTTTAAGGAGAAATGGTTGACTGGTGCTAGTTGAATGTTTTGTTTTTTGAAGACTTTTTTGAATTGATCAAAGGCCCATGGATGGTAAGTGAATTTTTTGAAGATCATTTTAGTTTCTGTAGCTGAGAGGGTTGTGGTTTCCTTTAGTAGTTTCTTCTTATTTGCTAAGTTCACTTTTTTGTCTACTAGTGATATTACTACATCATCCATCCCACTTGCAACTCAACCGTTGCACAGGTTTGTGCGAAGGGATAAAAACCCGTTTAATAAGGTTGCCTTACATGCCCGTATACTTGAAAAATCTGAAAATGTTAAGAAAAAAGTTATTATTTAATCGGTCTTGACTTCCCAGTTTTATAGAATCATACAAGATTCCATTATAAAGAAGTCTTCGCAAGTTATTTAAAGAAAATGCACGATATACATTTTGTATTTAACTTTAATATCTCATACGTCATACATTTTTATTCAACACGTGTGAACTGACTTAAAAATTGCGAAGTACACTACGTTACTATTATTTTATATAAGCTATATCCGAGATAATCTTTGTTATTGTTTTGAACTTTAAAATGATCATTCTATCTTTTTCCCTCATCGCGCACATGTATAATCACTAGGGGGCGGATTTTGCCCTATCTTCCTATTTTATTTCTTTGTTCAGAAATGTAGGCTCTTAAATTAGCACGTTTCCTACAATTATTAGCATAATTTCTTAGTTGTATAGTGCCTATAAATGTCTATTTCATACGTTTGTGCCTATTCTGCGTATTAGTGCCTAAAACTGCCTTTTTAGCCAATTTCTTCTGTTTGTAATATGTGACAACAGCTTTTGTATTTGTTGGTTTCAACGTGCAGTTTTCGGGGAAGAGAAATTTCTTACTGCTGCACATTGGATATCCAAAAATGAGTTTATTAAGGAGACATATCTGTGCAAATTGCACTAAAACTTACAATTCTAAATTTAGTTTATTTGTCTTAAAATTAATATAGACATACTTCAATAATATAAAGTCTTTTTTTTTTCTAGGGGCACTACAGAAAACGTCACATGACTATTTAAATTACCTTACACCTGTATCGTAGCTGCTATTACGTAATTTTAACCTGAGATTTCTCAGATTCCGTATTTTCTACATTTTCCTAACTTCAAAATGTTACACATGATGCAGTTTTCTATTAACTGTATGAAATTCTAAACATGCCTCTATGGGAAACTGCATATTAGGTGTACCCATTTATATCTGTTGTGTTTTTGTTGTTTGTATTGAAAACGCTTAGGAAAATAAAATTGTTAAATAGGTATGATTATTTTTTCCCTTCGTTGATATGGCGAAGACAAATATTTCACATAGATACAGGTTAAAATGGGTGTAGAAACTTATAGCCCAAAAATTAATTTTTAAAATTACAATATGTGGGACATTTTGAAAATCGCTTGCAATTTAGACATAAACTATTAATTCCTCAGAAAATATTGTAACTAGAAAGCTGAAACTTGGTATTACTCCATTCTTGATCGATCACAAAAATAAATGCTATAAATTTGAAAGTGAAGTGGATTTATATGTATTTTAATTTTAACTTGCTGTGGAGCCATTTATGAAATTTGGAATAAATGTAGAACCATTTCGCCTAGGGAACCGCAAAATAATATGTGTTTAGCGAATTTGTTGCAGCATATGTTGTGATGATTGTCATTTTATTATCGTACATTTTAAGAGCCATTTTATTAAAATTATGTACTACTAAGTGTTCACTTAGCAACTTTTTAGTTTCTACAAATCCGCTCCCTAATAATCACAGAGCGACAGGCACAGAATCAAATAAAGCTATCAAATAATTGGTCTATTTCTGATTATATGAATGAACGAAGTTTTCGACAAAAGTATGTGGAGAGCCGAAGTTGTCCTAAAGGTTCTACGACAAAAGAAAGTTTCCAGTCTCTTGCACTTGCATTTGAGAGTTTCTGCTGAAGATGTAGGATGACATCTGAAGGTATAGACCTGGAGCAGCCAACTGTATTATTGTCTAATGTAGCAAAACCAATGAGGTAAGCGGAACAGAGTTATGGAACCTAGGTAGCACCGGAAAAGGTAGGGCAGGCTGCTTCCGTCGTATTTTACAATCACATGTGTCAACAGTCACCCCACTACTCTTTCAGTTTCAACATGAACTCTTCATCACACCTGCTAACGACCTCTCAGAGCCGATTTCTGATACTGATACCGATTATAGATACTGTCCCATAAGTTATGTCGCTTTTTAAGAAAACCCAATTATTATAAATATGTTCTGACAAAAGAATTAACAAATTTTCTAAGTAGTAATAGTAATTTATTTCCTTTTACATCAACAAATGGAAATACAAAATCAAAATTACAATTCTAAAATCCATACTGAAATATGCCATATATTCCTAAATCCTGAAAATCCTATCATGTTGCCCACCGTTGAATAGTAATTCGGTCCTCATACACCTAACCCTAGGTTTTTGTGTATTGGAGGCCCTCTACTCCTATTCACACTTTCTGCCATTTCACCTATCCCACTCTACATTTTTCTCTTACTTGTTCTTAGCCATCTCTCTTTAACTTTCCCTAAATAATTCCCTATATTTCTCCTGTTCTTTTCTCCTTTTACTGACAACATTTTTCTAATTACTACTTCACCCTCCAAATTGTCCCATTTACGTAGCCAAGTCTGCTCTCTCCATATCTTTGTTTGACTACAATTTAATATACAATGGAAATCTGCATTCTCTTCTCCACACAATGGACATTTATCTAGTTCCCTCTCTTGACCTATACCTTTCAAGTTTCTCAATCCTGTTCTCGCCCAAGCAAAACCTTCTTGCCCTAACTTACTACATATATCTATATATCCTTCCCTCCTCCAGGTTTTTTCCATTTCTCTATATAATCTCAGTGAGCTTTTGTCACTTGTATTGGCAAAAATGTCTTGTCTGTCAATATCTTCTACCTAATCTTAGCTTAACTTCTTTCCAGAAGCCTCTATACCCATACTCTGCATTTATCCAAGAATGACCCATACCTATCTGCTTCAACAAGTCATACATTTTATGTGCCCAAGACCCACCCCAGTTACTTCTCTTTTGAATATGAAAACATTCTTTGACTATATTGCCATCTTCCAAGTTAGTGATTGTATAAATGTTTCATTGCTATCGACAAGATTTTAATTTTAGTAGAATGCCTGCCTAGTTCTAATTGTGCTGCCCCATTAGGTGATGCTATTGGTAATCCCAATATATATTTACAAAAGGATCTATGCACTCTATCAGTCTCTCTCCAAGCCTCATCTATTCCCCAAACCTCTGATCCATGTAACATTCTATTTTCTACTACTGCCGTATAAATCCTCTCCAACCATTTGACATTTATATCTGGCAGTTTATTGTAGCATGATCTTATCACTCTCATGACCATTTTAACTTTTGCCACAGACATCTTTTTTTTTCCTTTCTTATTTGTATCCAAATAATCAAATCTCCTTACTACCTCTATTTCTCATCTATTAACCTCCCATTTCTCATCCTTACGCAACCTGTATCCTTTTTTGAAGACCATAATCTTTGTTTTGTTTTCATTCACTTTCAAACCCCATTTATTGCAATAAGAATTGGTGGCCTCGATTGCTGTTCTCAGCCCTGCACTTGAAATGGACCCAACTACTAGGTCATCTGCAAACAGTAGCCCCGGTATTTATTTATTATCAATAACTGGTGAATGTACCCAATTTTCAAAGTATAGATCATTAGATTCTAGTGTTGAGCCATCGTACCAGTCTCTGGTTTTTGATGTGAAGAATTCCGTGACACCCACTTTCACTGCTTCAATGTTGTCAAAATGTATTCCACGTAGAAAATGGGTCATGGATCGAAAAAGATGATAATTTCATGGTGCGAGATCAGAGCTGTATGCTGGGTGTGGTAGCAGTTCCATTCCCCCCAATTCCTGAATTCTTTCCATGGTTGTTCATGCAGTATGGGGTGTTCCATTGCCCTCTTGCAATAGAACTCTATTTAGGTTTACTAGTGCTGGGTATCTCCGTCTCAAAATTTTATGAACTGTTCCTGTTTTTGAGAACAAAGATCTACATCAATCGCCCGGCCATTTGGAACAAACTTCCAGTGAATAACACTTCAAAATTCTACTAGACACACAACATTACTTTAGGACCAAACTGATTTTTCTAACAATGACTTTGGCAGATTGGCAGGGATCAAGCCACTGTTTCGAGACATCAGAGTACCCATTTTTCATCACAAGTGACAATTCTCCTGTCAAATCTATCATCCATCGGATTACGTATAAGCCGATGTCAGATATCCACTCCACGTTCAGACCAGTTGAAGTGTCAGTTCATAAGGTATTGTCACCTAATTATCGGATGGCACGGCCAGCTAGCAGCCGCGTGGGCGGCAGGAGACATTCAGATCACGCCTACCCATTTATCTTGTAGCGTTAACGAGAGGGGTGGTTAGAAAACATCACTAGCCATCTCTTTCCCCTCCCCCGGACGTCTGGAACCTTCAGGATGATTCACTGAACCGTGAGACTTCCAGAAACGGCGATCTTTCCTATATAAGGCCTGCAGTGGACGAGTCAGTCAGTTCTTCTTGGCGAGCAGCCGTGAGGAGCGCCGAGTGAGTGAACGGACCGGAAGACTGTGTACGTGTATCAGAGGAGTTGTACGTAATTGTGAGTGTAGAGTGGACCTGTGACAGACGAACTGGCGAATTGTAATTGTGTGCGCTACGTAATTCTGTGTAATCGGCAAGTGTTCCAACTGTAATTCGGTGGAAATAAAGAACATTTTTGAGTTTATGCAATTGGACTTTTAATTTCACGAACCCACAAAGACACAGTATATATCTACAACTTCTATATAAATTTCCAAGTGTCTTAATATGGCGATGTATGGTATCTTTTGATGCAACAAGTTCTTCTGAAAGCCTAGGGGTACTTTTTTTGAGGATTTTCTCGCAAAACTTGGCGTGTCCTTGATATTCCATACTTTAGGTCTTTCATAACGTGGTAAATCTTTATTGTTTTCGTCTGTATTGTTGAATCGTTGAAACCATTGCTGTGCCACACGCTCACTATCGACAACTTCTCCTTCCACTTCACATATTCTTCGAGCTGTGACAGCGAATTTATAATCCTTTTTCCAGTCGTGTTTTAGAAAGACTCTAAGTTCAAACTTTGTTTTCTCCATTTTGTGATTGTTTATTAACAACTGAACACTGCTACATGCTCGCAGTATATGCAACACTAGACATGGCCTCTTGTAAATAGCATTGCCAAATCAAAGAAACACAATACATTTTCCAAAACGATGCGGTTATAAATTCATGCTAGCAGACTGTGTGGTGCAAATACCTCAGATCTCACTTAGACTGTTTGAAGAACTAACCCCATAAGCACGCCATTCGCTATTCAGCCTTTTAAGTGCTTCCTTGTAATAGATTTCGTGATTTTTTCTGTTAGTTCGAGGGTTATTGTTGATTCCTCTGTCATTTAAATGACGACATTTTAGTAGTTTCATTATTGTAAAACTATACACTAACTTAATTTGTAACTAACCTAACTTATACTACGTAACTGGGAGAGGGGACAACAAAGAAAAAACAAAACAGTATCGGAACAAGCGAGTGATGATAAACTTAAGCTATGAAGTGATGGAAAGACAATAATATTGAACATGTTTAATAAATTCTGTAACAAATATCCAGAACTTGCTATCGATGAAGGGATAAATTAACATCCAGAGTTTGCCGGTGTGTCAGTTTCAAGAATTTACAGCATACGTAAGGAAAAATCTACAGTTAGTGAGGTTAGAACTACCAACTTACAGCTCAGATTAGAGGAATGTAGGTGAGGTAGGTATAATCCATCTCAATCTAGTTTAATCCTGCTGTAAACATCTGGGTGGGAAAAGAGACAGAGACAGAGATATTGGGACAGATCTTAGTTTAGCGAAGATCTCTCAAAAAATGGTTTCCAGCATGTCTTTGAAGACTGGCAGAAACGCTGGGACAAGTGCATCGCATTCAGGGAGACTATTTTGAGAAGGACCATCAAAATTATGAGGATGAGTAAAGGTACGTTGTCAAAAAAGCTTATGGTCATTCCTTATTGAACCGCGTAGATGTAGCCCAACTCTATTTATTTACTGTCTGGAAGTAAGCGCTGGTATATATGCTGCAAATGTTGCAAAACTTATGTGCATGTATGTAGCGTTTAACACGTGGCGAGTTGAGACAGCTCCGCCTTGTTGTTTACAGCAGGATTAAACTAGCGTGAGATAGAGTATAGCAATTAATTTATGTGACTAGTTGTTATTTATATTTATTTCGAATAGATATGTCCCTTCAATGGTGAAAAAAAGCTTATTAAAGTTTGTAATAACTATGTTGTGTTATTAAGAAGGCACGTGACCAGTGATTTGTTTGTCTATTCACCTAGTGAACAAACTATTCCTCAGCCTTGATGTTAAATCGATTGGTGGTTTTGTTACTCGTTAGTCAATCTCTCTGTACCGGGGACAAACTATTACAGAACACGAGTTTCACTGACTCTTGAAGCAACTATATGATTTTTATTGATGTGTTGGCTAACAACCATATTCCATGGATGAGTAATTTGCGGGCAATACCAGGCTCTACGTCACAGGGAATGTAGAAGTGTAAGGAATTAATCGTGCCACTTTATTGCACCCCTGATGGATACGGTGCACCCCCAGGGTAAAAAGCCACAGACACACTCCGCAACCCTCCCCATTTTACGCTCCGTCTGCGAGACGTAATCGAGTCTTTGGGTCAAATACAGAAGGTTCTAATCATTTCTTCTTCTGCTTCACCCCACTTCAGGCGGTGGTGGCATCTATTGTTCATTGACCCAAGCTACAAAACACAAGCAAGCTTTCCGTGCACATGAATGAGCCACTTTATCTTTGGTATTTTACAAATAAGATAAGAAGTGTAAAGGGTTTGTACTGCTGCAACAATGAAATTTTTACTTTCATATACAGTATGGAATGCCTTTCACAAAAAAGAAGGAATTTTAGAAATTTTGTAGCAGAATGTGCTGATATATTACTAGATGGTCGTGCTAACGTTGCAAGGAATCGACTGTGACATCTTCCAGTCTTTCAATAATTAAGATGTAATGCTAACGTTTTATTTGACTGCAAAATTCAATGCCATAACCGGGATTTGAACCACGGATCTTCTGGTTGCCGTCCAGCCGCTCTAACATTTGAGCTACTATGGCCAACGTGCCGATATGGCATTAAATTCTCCAACTGACTCGTGTTTTTCCCGGTAAACCACTTAAGAGTTTTCATAAACACATGAGACAACTACCTTAATGGCGACTTACTCTGATGTAAGTACTTTAAGGCCCGGGCTTTATAGTTAACCACTATTAGGTCAATTAATGGAAATTAATTGTTCTTTCACACTAGCCGTGTGTAGGGCGCACTATGAAAGGATAGAGACTGAAAAATTCAATGTCATAGCCGGGATTTGAACCACGGATCTTCTGGTTGCCGTTCAGCTGCTCTAGCCATTGAGCTACTATGGCCAACGTGCCGATATGACATTAAATTCTCCAACTGACTCGTGTTTTTCCCGGTAAACCACTAGGAGTTCTCATAAACGCACGAGACAACTACCTTAATGGCGACTTACTATGTTGTAAGTACTTTAAGGCCCGGGCTTTATAGTTCGGACCACCATTAAGTATAATTAATGGAAATTAATTGTTCTTTCACACTAGCCGTGTGTAGGACGCACTATGAAAGGATAGAGCCAGACTGAAAAATTCAATGTCATAGCCGGGATTTGAACCACGGATCTTCTGGTTGCCGTCCAGCCACTCTAACCATTGAGATACTATGGCCAACATGCGATATGACATTAAATTCTCCAACTGACTCGTGTTTTTCCCGGTAAACCACTTAGGAGTTCTCATAAACACACGAGACAACTACCTTAATGGCGACTTACTATGCTGTAAGTACTTTAAGGCCCGGGCTTTATAGTTCGGACCACTATTAGGTACAATTAATGGAAATTAATTGTTCTTGCACATTAGCCGTGTGTAGGACGCACTATGAAAGCGGGTTTACCGGGAAAACCACGAGTAGTTAGAGAATTTAATGCCATATCGGCACGTTGGCCATAGTAGCTCAATGGTTTACAGCGGCTGGACGGAGACCAGAAGATCCGTGGTTCAAATCCCGGTTATGGCATTAAATTTTTCAGTCTGGCTCTACCCTTCCATACTTTAGCCTACACACGGTCAGTGTGAAAGAACAATTTTCAACGTCTGATTTGCATCTCAAGTCTTACTCAGTCATCCTGAATTAAAAACACATTTTAACAAGGTCTGTTTGTGGGAATTGTGATCCCAAAGAACCATTCTTTAAATTCAGCAGCATCATTGGGTGTGGAAATGGCAGGCATAAAATGTCAACAAAAGGCAGAAAAAAAAGAGCATAGGGAAATTTAAAGATAAAAATTATGAAAAGTTGGGAATCAGAGACTCGTAATATAAACGTGTACCAGTTATTTTTATACTTAATGTTTTGTTAGGAGTAGTCAAAGATATTAGTATTGTCGGGAACCCGTATCTAGGATCGCCCGGCTTGTTTACACAAAAGGAACTGATAGGCGGGCAGTGTAAAATCCAAGACAAAGATAACATGCAGATAAAGGTCTGCCGAAACAAACAAACTGAGATAAATTAAATTAATTGGGAGTCGATTAATGACAATAAACAACACTTACTTTTAAATTTTTCCGGAACTAATTTCAGAGGCCTTCCCTCTATCTTCAGCCGGACATCGACTGGTTCTCATTGGTGAAGCTGGCAATACCTTGTCATCGGTCTCCTCTGGTGGCGGTTCGAGGAGCTTGCTGAACAAATCTTTCTGGGGGATGTCGAAATTAAATACTTTGTTCCTATTTTTTGAAATAAAGATTTGTTCCCATGTGGACAGTTCTTGTTTTCCTGTTGTATGTTTTAGTAATTTTGGTTCTGGATTTATGTTGTGGTTTTTTTCCCAAAAATGCGTGGCAACTGCTGATTTTTCTAATTGTTTGTATTTTATGTTCCTAAAGTGTTCCTTTGCTCTTGTTTCTAAATTTCTTTTGGTTTTTCCAATATAAATTTGACTACAGTCACAGCATTCAATTTGATATATACCAGATATTTTGTTAGATGGAATGGCATCTTTGATGTTTGAGCAAATTAGGTTTTTTAAGGAGTAATGGTTCACTGGAGCTAGTTGAATGTTTTGTTTTTTGAAGACTTTTTTGAATTTATCAAAGGCCCATGGATGGTAAGTGAATTTTTTGATGATCATTTTAGTTTCTGTAGCTGAGAGGGTTGTGGTTTCCTTTAGTAGTTTCTTCTTATTTGCTAAGTTCACTTTTTTGTCTACTAGTGATTTGGGAAAGTCATTTTTCTGTGCTATTTCAATAATTTTGTTGTAATCTATTTTGTATTCTTCTGCTGTGAGAGGGATGTTGACCAGTCTGTGTGCTAAACTATTAAAGATTGCCTGTTTGTGGGATCTTGGATTGTAGCCATTAGCTTTTATGTAGGTGTCTGTCTGTGTTGGTTTTCTGTAAATGCCAAAGTTTATTCTATTTTTATTTCTGATTATTTTTAGATCTAAAAATGGTAAATACTCGTCTTTTTCAACTTCTACAGTGAACTTGATGCTTTTTTCTTGAATATTTAAAAGTTTTAGTGCATCACTGATGTGTTTTTTGGCACTATGGCAAATATGTCATCTACATATCTTTGCCAGAGTTTGAACATCCATGGGAAACCTTTAGTGATCATTATTTCTAGTGCACTTATGTACAGATCGGCCAGGAAGGGTGATAAGGGGTTGCCCATTGCTAAACCATAAGTTTGATGAAAATATTTTGTTTGAAACTGGAAGAAATTCTGTTCTATGCATAATTTGGTTAGTTCGATGTAATCTGAAATTTCAAGTGATGACATTCCAAGTGATTTGAGCCATTTTTCTATCAATGTTGGGAGTTGTTTAACTGGTATGCTGGGAAACAGTGATTTAACGTCAAATGAGACTAGTGTGTCCTCTTCATTTAGTTCAGTATCCTTAATGTGTTCTATAAGTTCATAGGTGTTTTTGATGCTTAGGCTATCAAATTTTGGAAATGAGTTGAATTTGTTTATTAGCCACTTTGCAAGTTTGTATGTTAGTGAATTTATACTGCTAACTATAGGTCTCATTGTTATGGATGGTTTGTGTATTTTGGGTAAGCCATAAAGTCTAGGTAAGGTTGGGTTATCTGGTTTAACTGTATATTTGTTTTTTATTATACTTAGATAAATTGAAATTTCTAGTTACTTCTGGACTGATAGAGACTGTTCGGGTTCTGGTTTATTTGCGAATAATCTAGAAATTATCAGTGAGGTATTTAAAGAGGCGATGACTCGCCAAGAGTGGAGTTGCAAGTTGTGAAACAACAGTTGTAAAAACAGTGAGGCGAGCAGTAAACAGCTGTGAAGTGTGTAACAAAAGTGTTGTTGATCGACCTTGGAAGATTGTGTTGTATATGTGATGTAATGTCGTTACGTGAGAATTGAACAGTGTATTCTACGGAAATAAAGAACATTTAGAATTTCGAAAAATTTGACTTTTAATTCTACGAACCCACAAAGTAACAGTATTTATAATAAAATAATGAAGTGTTGTAATGTAGGTAATGATGTAACCATGACAACATAACATGATAAGTTGTTGAATGTTTTAAAACGATTTTGTTCTTCTGTTTCTGAAAGTATTAGCGGTAAGACGTGTATTTGTCTATCCGAGTGAGAGCAGAAACAATTTTGTGTGTACATCAAAGATGCATAAGTAGAGTGTAAAGAAAAGAAATAGTTCACCGTGGAATCTACCGCTGTTTGTAAAAAGACTACATTAATAATATTTGTAATTGTTTCAAAGAGTTTAAAATTGTTTATGAGGAATTAAATTTCCATCTTTGTACAAGAAAAGTATTATTCATTCTTTAATGATAGTAATACTACCTTCATCAGCCCCGTTATCGCGATCCTGGGAAAGAAAAAGATCTCATCGCTTAACATTTCCAGATGTGGAAACGTAGAGTCAGACTGAAAATTTCAATGCCATAGCCGGGATTTGAACCACGGATCTTCAATTACAAATGTGCCCAATTATCCAGAGCTGCAGGGGAAACTTCTAGATTTCTTCAAGATCATCACCAAAGGTGAGAAATTAATCTGCAGTCACCTTCATCCCAAATAAACCTGCTTCAAGATGTTGCCACAACGTGGTGCATCATAATAGCATCTTCAGACACCACCATTGCACATAAAATAATCGCTTCAGGTTTCTCTACCTGGGGCTTCAAGATAAGCCACAGGGAGATCATTTCAAACATAATCCTCCAAAATTAACAGCTGCAAACCTTAAAGAAATAAATAAAAAATAAAATAAATCTCTGGTGCGACAGCCCTAAGAGGGCCAAGGCCTACCAACCCGACTGCCGGCCTCACGCCCACTTACGCACGGCAGAGGTGAACGATCATCCAACCGATACGGGGAGCAGATGTGGTCAGCATCTCGGCATCCCCCAGCCGGAATAAAGAAAGATATAACCAAAATAAAATTTTAGTAATAATGCAACTAACTTAAAATTAATATATGTGCACGTGTTGTAATAACAAATAAAAGTCTCGACGCAAAATGGAAGTGTATTGCTGTTTACTATACATTCGATTCATGAAAAATGGAGAAACGAACTCACTGATCCAACTCTAAACAAATAAAGGAAGAACGCATTCTTGATTTGGTGTGTGCATCTTTGATTTCCTGTATTAACACTGCACGCTTTCTGTTAACAAACATTTAACATATTCACTTACCTGTCAAGTGGACTAACTATTGTTGTGAAAGGAAAACGACTTTACTATTATGAAGAAAACCCCTCTGTTCAAACGAAGAAAAATCTGATGCCATCAGGTACACAACTATACGGATTATAAATACATATAGCAATGCCTATTGTTTCAAAGATCCGTCAAATGACAAATGCTTCAAGAAAGACAAGTTCCTTTTATCCTGTCTCATCTTAACATAAATTTATAATAAATTTTGTTTACGGGAATAGAAAACATATTGGCTATGCACATACACTATGTACAATTTGGTTAATAAAGTTCTTAAAGAAGTATTGTTACATCTTAGTATTTTTTAAATTATGTAAAATGGCATTTGTAATTGAATAAACAACGTTGATCAGTGTTACCGCAGGCTTTTCCTTCATGTTACTTAATTTATTGATGCAGAGCCTGCGGTGTAGTCGATACACGTAATTTTAAGGTCTCACAAAGGTGTTAAATTGCAAATAATCTGTGAACTTGTTAGGAACTAAAATGTACTTAGTCGTGCAATCCAGTACAACTAGAAACGTTCTCCAAAGCTGTTATACCTCATTGATAGTGAGAGGATGCCCCATCTTGTTGGAAAAAGAACTCATCTAGCAAAGGTGTTTAAACTGATGTGTTCCAGAAACCTCTGAAAGAGAGGAAAAAAATTATGACTCTTCATTCCAGAAAATGTCTAAGTAGTAAAATGTTTTCTACATCTTACAGTTTAATAAATACGAAATTCAGAAGAAATTCAGAATAAATAATACTTCACAGGGTATTCACAAAAAATTTAAGACAGAAATTTTGTAATGTAAATATCTTAAACCTGTAGCAGTGTAATAAAAATCATTAAGTATCATTCTTGACCAAAATAAAAATACTGCAAGTTGTTCTATGTTTTCGTGTCGCCTTATTTGAAGTTGCTGAAACCTGGCATTTGTCTAACCGAAGTTTTATCTATTCTCATATAAGTTGAGCGTAATTGTGTGTTAAACACAAGCAGTTGCAATACGACCAACAGAAACAAACCCAAGTTTCCTGTGCTACAAATGTAATTACTTGGTGATTTTGTTAGTGACATTTTTCATTCAATGACAGGTAAGACTATGGGTTTAACTGGAACGTTTCCGAAGCGAAGAAATTCAAGAAGCAAACAGTATTTTTCTAGAATTACTTAACCTCAATCAGCGATGATATACTTCACTCCACGTAAGTTTCAGTGTGGTGGTCAGTGCTAATTTTAAATTGTTCTAAGAGCTCTTAGTATGTTAGTAACCAATTATAAAACTAATGCTTTCTAAACAGTTGCTCTGCATCTAGATTTTTAATCGATATGGCGATTATAACCTCAAATAATCAGGAGCATGACAATTTCCCATGAATGAGCAGAGAGGGCCATGGACAAAAGCGAATCGGAACGCGTGTAAAAGTTGTGCAGTACTGCCATCTCAAAAGTTATTTTTCACAGTTTACTTCGACATTTACAATATGTTAGCCGTAAAGGTTTAATGAACACAAGAGTTTTAATATTATGTTAAATGTGTAGTTTAAGTATTTACAAACAAGACGTTAAAAGTAATTTTAACATTGGTTAAACTAAACCTACTTAATCTAAGCTGGCTTTCAGAAACCACGTCCGATGGTATATAGAATGAAGTTACACGAAGGTTATTCATATTACTTGCGAAATGAGGGTTTTCAGAGAATTCTTATTGCATTGTGATATAAGTTATCGCCCTAGAAGATATAATATAAAAATTCAATACTTTGAGACAACAAATATAGCTCCAGATATATTTAGCTGAGAAAAATAAACTCCTATATTACAGAAATGTTGTGAATTAGATTTTAAACCCATCTTCAGGCATAAATATCTGAATCACACTCTACTGTCAACTTTAAGGTGTCCGTCAGAAAACGGTTTTAGTTGTGTAGCTGCCTTCCTGTATCATACTGTGTCACAACATCTATATTATCGCGTGGATGACACCAACTGGACATAAACAAGAGCTACTCTCGGTTGGAAGTAAATTCTAAAGTGCTCGCAACGAAACGAGGCAATTCTGAAACGTTCTTTCTCTCGGCTTCCCGAACATTTTAGAACTCTGTGGAAAATCCCAGCGAATATATAAGCAAACATTATCGGGAGTGAGTGGGCTAGTAGGATGTGTTCCTCATGCAACATCAAGGGCAGTTCCACGAGTGATTAAAGCTGTAAAGTATAGTGAACCTATTCCTACGAGAAATTAGAGGTCTTCTGTTCGATTTCATAGTGAATGAAGGAAAGAAAATGATGCTTTGATGTATTTCATTATGTTACTATATGACGAAAAAGACAAGTAACAAGTAAAATTGAACTACATTAAATTATTGTAGTGAAGTAAGAAATGATTGAATTGGAAGTGTAAATTCAACTAGATCACATCAGTAAAGTGACAGTGGAAACTGGACAAAGTCACACATCTGTCAGAAGAGGTATATAAAGGCCAAGGCAGAGTAAGTACTTAAAAGAAAAACACTGTACGTAATGAAGAAAATGAGTAGTAAAATGAATTGTGTACATCGGAATGGAAGAGATAGGAAGTGAAGTGAGAACAAAACTGAACATAGAATATGCTTAACCAATTTGATACTAGATGGCCTGAGTGATGTAGTAGTATTCCCGTGTTATCTACAGCAATTGACTGCTAGACGCATGGCCTTATACTATGTGCATTAAGAGGTCAAAGCAGATGATAAATTACTCTTCCCGGTAGGTATACATTACTGGAATTCTCTTTCCTGTGAACGAATTCAGACTGGAAGAGAGACTTTGATAAAGTCATGGAAAAAGTTGTGGCCTGGTGTGTGTCACTTGCCAGAAAACAAGATTAAAGAAGAATAAAAAAAGAAGTGTGGAAGAAGATTTTATAGATATTTTAAAAATATCGATGGCGGTTCCGATGTTGATAAAGAAGACATTGACAATAACGGAGGTTATAAACCAATTACAGAGGAAGATATTATTGCATCAAGCAGTGTTACTAAAAATGAAAACGAAGAGTATTCAGACAGTGTTGATGAACAGCTGTGGTTATGACCCACGTACAAGCAGTAACAAACATAGAGAAATTGATGCTTTATTTCGAGAGTCAAGTCGAAACATTGCCAAATGAACTTCTAATGCTAAAGCGGATGTGAGATCGCGCTGCTTGGAATCGATACACTAAACTGAGACAGCAGGAGCTCACTGAATTTTTTGCTCTCGGTTGGTTTTTAGTTATATTGTGTACAGTACAAATACATCGGATATTACAGTACATACAGTGTATGTGTTTTTAGGTGAAAGCATGCCAATAGTAGTTTCTAAACTACATTAAAATAGTTCGGTGATGTACACTTTTTTATCATTTTCCCTGGATAACCCGGATTTTCGTCACCTCATAAGCCACTGGTCCCAGATGTTTCTAGTAAACGAGCTTCTACTGTAATTTATTGATGTGGTGAAGAAACTATAGTTCAAATTCTTCTTGGGAAGCAAGCCAGCAGAAAAGACGATTAGAAATTGACGTTTCGGAAGCGCACATCTCTCCCATCATCAGGATATTTATTAAATATTATAACCACCAATGAATCACTGGATATAACATAAATATAAACAAAGACAAAACACTATCAATATTTGCATTACTGAACAAAATACTGTTTTCAGTAAATTAAATGCCAGGTCAGGAGATGGCGTGAGTATAGAAAATTAATTGTGCCAAAGAAACGTAACTACGAACTTGATGATCAAGCTGTATAGATCATCATGTGTACATCATTAAGTAAAGCTTAAAATGGAAATCCGTCGACTTAAGGAGCTCAGAGCTATACAGCTTGTGTAGATCATCATGTGTACATCATTAAGTCGATCTTAAAAAAGGAAATCCGTCGACTTAAGGAGCTCAGAGCTATATAGCTTGTACAGATCATCATATGTACATCATTAATTCGAGCATTAAAAAGGAAATCTGTCGACTTAAGGAGCTCAGAGCTATACAGCTTGTGTAGATCGTTATGTGTACGTCATTAAGTAAAGCTTATAAGGAAATCCGTCGACTTAAGGAGCTCAGAGCTATACAGCTTGTATAGATCATCATGTGGACATATTAAGTCGAGCTTTAAAAAAATTGGTCGACTTAAGAAACTCATAATTATACAGCTTGTATACATCATCATGTGTACATCATTAAGTCAAGCTTAAAAAGGAAATCCGTCGACTTAAGGAGCTCAGAGCTATACAGCTTGTATAAATCATCATGTGTATATCATTAAGTGGAACTTAGAAAAGGAAATCCGTTGACTTAAGAAGCTCAGAGCTATACAGCTGGTCTAGATCATCAAGTTTACATCATTAAGTCGAGCTTAAAAAGCACATCCGTCGATTTAAGAAGCTCAGAGCTATAGAACTTGTCTAGATCATCATGTGTACATCATTAAGTCGAGCTTATAAGAAAATCCGTCGATTTAAGAAGCTCAGAGCTATAGAACTTGTATAGATTATCATGTGTACATCATTAAGTCGAACTTAAAAAAGGAAATCCGTCGACTTAAGAAGCACAGAGCTATAGAACTTGTATAGATCATCATGTGTACATCATTAAGTCAAACTTAAAAAAGGAAATCCGTTGACTTAAGAAGCTCAGAGCTATACAGCTTGTATAGATCATCATGTGTATATCATTAATTCGCGCTTCAAAAATAAAATCCGTCGACTTCAGGCGCTCAGAGCTATACAGCTTGTATAGATCATCATGTGTATATAATTAAGTCTATCTTAAAAAAGGAAATCCGTCAACTTAAGAAGCTCAGAGCTATACGGGTTTTATAGATCATCATGTGTACATCATTAAGTCTAGCTTAAAAAAGGAAATCTATCGACTTAAGAAGCACAGATCAATACAGCTTGATAATGAAGTTAAGTAGTTACGTTTCTTTGACACAATTTTGTATACTCACGCCATCTCCTGACCTGGCATTTAATTTACTGAAAACAGTCTTTTGTTCAGTAATGCGAATTTTGATCGTGTTTTGTCTTTGTTTATATTTGTGTTATATCCAGCTATACATTTGTGTTTATAACATTTTATAAATATCCTGATGATGGGAGAGATGTACGCTCCCTAAACATCGATTTCTAATCGTATTTTTACCTTGCTTGCTTCCCGAGAAAAACTTGAACATATTGGTCGCCAGGAAAGCTTCAAGTTTTATTAAACTATAGTTATCAGTTTGCCTTCCTGATATATTGATGTTTCGCAAGGCCGTGTCATGGTATTACATACCCAACCCGATATACGAGGGCTGTTCAATAAAGAGCGATCACAATCTTTTTGACAAAAAAATAAATTAAAAAAAATAAAAAATAAAAAAATCAAAAAAAAAATCTGCATTACTTTGCCTTGGTATCTAGTTTCTAAACCAAGGCATAACATCCACCGATTTTATTTCTCATTTTTATACTTTATTTATTAAGTACATCCCATTTTTGCAGATACATATTATATTATGAAAGTTAACTACTTATCTAAACTAATCTACTGCTACTGTTTCCAGGAGCTTACAATAAAACCTAATCCTATTTCTGTTCACAGTCCTGTAACAAAAGAAATTTAACAATTCAATCTAACTTAAACTATTATCACATGTTTGTTTCTACTGAATAATAATTTGACTGTTGGTACTACACTATATAAGTTCTACGATTTTAGCCTGGTATCCATACCCTTCCTCAACAAGTTACATGATTTGACATCAGGAAAAGGAGCTGTTCATCATTTCGTCGTTTGTTCCATCCTTACTTTTATTTGAAATATTTTTTTCTCGTCTAACTGAACCATCCTCCTCCTGCTGCCTGCTTCAATCCTGTCCGTGAAAATCCAGTTGCTTTCGTCTGTTAATTCTCAATCGTCCTGATCCTGACTGTTATTGGGAACATAGACGATGTTCCTCCTCCTGCTCTACTTGTCTCCTTTGTCTTAATCTAGTAGATCTCCTTAGTTGTGGTTGATGTTCTTCCTCTGTTTCTAAACGTTGATGTAAGCTCAGTTGTTTCTCTTGTAGATATCTGCCGTAACTCAGTTTGGATACTGTTCATGCCATCTGTTCTAATATTCTGTAATCTTCTTTATTTCTGATTATTGTTGCTATTTGTTTTCCAGCTAATTGCTGCCGTTGATCCTGAAGTTCTGCTCGGAAATTTTACCATTCAAATAGAACATGTTCGGGTGTATCCTGTAGTCCACAAAGCTCACAATTATCATCTCTTTTCTTGTTGATCTTCTTATAGTAAGTGCCATATGGTCCATGACCCGATAGATAATGTATAAGTCCTTGCTTGGGATCAAGATGTTGTAGTCTATGTCTTTCTTTGATGTTTGGAAAAATACTGTAAACCCTTCTTCCTGTTTCTACATGATTCCATTCCTGTTGCCATAAATAATTTAATTCCAAATTTATTTGTCGTTTGTCAATGCATCTTTTACCAAGTATTTCCTTTACCTTATCGAAACTTTGTTTTTTGAGCCAATAAATGGGTGCCCTTCTTCTTCTTTTTGATAATGTACCTTTACTCATCCTCATAATTTTGATGGCCCTTCTCAAAATAGTCTCCCCTGAATGCGATGCACTTGTCCCAGCGTTTCTGCCAGTCTTCAAAGACATGTTGGAAAATTATTTTTGAGAGAACCTTCAAAATCGCCTCCGCAGCCTTCACCACTGCTTCTGATGAGGGATAATGCCTCCCACGAAGGCGTTTCTTCAAGTAAGGGAATAGAAAAAAGTCACATGGGGCTAAATCCGGACTATAGGGAGGGTGAGGGATGCACTTCACGTTGATTTTTGCAAGATATACAGCAACAACATTGGCAATATACGGCCGCGCATTATCGTGGTACAGCATCCAGCCTGCTTCACGGAAATGTGATCTATTGCGTCTGATATGGACTTGCAATGTTTTCAGGACATCCCTGTAGTATTGTCCAGTTACTGATGTATGTGCAGGTACAACTTACCTTTTTTTTTTTTGTAATTTTACGTCCTACAATGTTAAGTCATATCGGACGGTTTATGGAATGGGCGAAATGATGCTCAAATGAGCCCAGGGTCCATAGAGCTTAGAGTTATCCGACATTCGTCTTTCTGGATAAGGGAAATCCCCGGAAAAAACCTTTTCCAGGTAACGCACCCTGGCCGAGATTCGAATTCGGGACCTCTTGAACGTGAGGCAGACACTCTAGCACCACGCTACCGAGCCGGGCAGGTACAACATGCTGATAAAGCATTCCAGGAATATCAAAGAATAAGATAACCATAACTTTCCCAGCAGAAACAACCACTTTTGCTGTTTTGGGGGGTTGGTGATGAAGGAGATTTCCACACTGAGCTGTTTGCTCTCAGGATCAAAATGATGTAGCCAAGTTTCATGAGCAGTGATTAGGTTTGAAAGAAACTCCGGATCTTCCTCTAACATCAACTTTAACTGCATGTTACCTCCATTGCAGCGGTAGGCGATACTGAACTTGCCTGGTTCTCATAGGCGGGAACCAGGAGTACCAACAATGAAACTACTACGGCGTGTTTGTTTCACATTAAGCTAACAGAATATAATAAGATTGAATTTTAGTGTGAAAAATTATGACCGTAAAAAGAGTATAATCATTCTTTATTGAACACCCTCGTACATTGTTGATTGAGCTATAGAATGATAAACTCAACTGTGTCTTAACTCACAAGCTCTCAATTGCAAGACAAGACGCTGCCGTCTAAGCCACCTCTCTTTTTTGTGAGATATTTGCGAGTTAAAGTAAATTAGACACTAGGTTTTTACTATTCTAGAGACAGACTAAATATTAAAGGAATTTGCGTCAAAGAAGGCAGTACATTTTGTGTGGCTCACATTAAGCAGTGACAAGATGTGTACTTGTGGTTTGTCGGTTTCCCTGGTAGTGGGAGTGGGTTCTTGGAACCCTCCGAGGGGGGTCTTTGTTTTCTGTGTTATGGGCACGTTATACGGAACAACGGTTCCACCTTTTGTAAAGCGCAGCGTGTGGTTTTGAATACAAAAGTCGCGGAAGCAAGTATTCAAGCGTGGCCTACTGTATTCTACTCTACTGGTTTTAGTTTCATAAAACCGTACTTTTTCATTCTTTTCCTGCCCCCTTCATCCTCCTCCTCCTCCTGCTATATATTGCTTTGCTTGAATTAAAAGGAAATGAATGTTTAGAAGTGATTATTTTACGTTGGCAACCTAAATTGTTCGTAATGAGAGACTGTGCACGCTACACTCTGTGGAAGACTCGCGTACTGCCTAATCACGACTCCTTATATGTAGCGTGCCTTTCATAAGTTATCTCGTCAACGATTTCATTTGTTTGGTTGCTATTGCTACACATCTCTTATGGGGACATTTAACACTAGAAGGACCGGCGAGTATGGTCTAAGGAGAAGGACGAAACCGTCATTTTGACGGGTGCAGTTTTATTTGCCCTTTTTAAAATGTTAAACAAATTTGAATGAATACCAGTTTATTTAATATTATTTATACAGTTTATAACTTTAATTTTGTCTGAATAATTACATGGTAAAATGAATATTTTAAGCCTAAAAATTAATTCAAATATATGCGGTAACCAAATGTAAAATGGATAACTTTCCTTAGCAAACGCATGTTTTTCAACATAAAATTTCGAATACCACAGTATATAGTAGAAAAGACACTTATAAACCTGATTTCGCTCTTTCTAAGCCACCGGCAGCATCGTAGCACATAACACACGTGTATCCAGCGTGGCCAAAACATGGTCCAAAAACATACTTGATGCTAAGTTGTATATGAACTGACGTCTGCTTACTTTTTCACCTGTTACTACCCATGCATTAATAGCTGCCAAGGCCAACACGTTGAAAACACAAGCATAGGCTACCTTTTGATCGACGACGTAAACGTCATACTTGGTGTTATTGCAGCAGCCACTGATTCTGGTGAAGTCTGTCTAGCCAACGCGTGTGCAGTTCCGACTCAAAGGAAACTGACCCCACCTCCCATTAATGACCTTCATAAATCTATCTCCACACTTCAGAAATGAAATACTGTCGTTGACGACCAATAGCAACCCTGATTTTATTTAAATGACAGACGCATATTTACTCCACGTGGAGTCTAAGTTGTCAAAGTCCCAACTTCCAGTTGATCTGTTTAATTACGTGCAGAAATTCGTTGTGTGTCACGATGTGGAGACCGTGGGAGGGAAATGCAGTGATAAATGCAAATAAAGTAGTAGATAACTTTCAGTCAAGTGAAAATAATCAAAGTGAAGACAGTGTGAATAATTGGGTCGAGTTATGTTACTGGAGAAGCCTCACAAAACAAAGTTATAACGGGAACTGTTTCTAAGTAAATTCAAGCGCTTGTTTTGAACATATATAAATATGTACTGAAAAATAATCTTGGTAAGGGGTCATGCTATGAACCTGATAAATTCTGGGTATTCACAGAAATACAGTAAGAAAAACTGTGACAAAAAGAATACCAAAGATGCCGATCAAGTGTGGAAACAAAAGGAAATGTTTCGATAATTTCACATGTGATTTAATTCGTCGAGAAATTTATAGATACTATGGAAAAGGCAAAGCGCCCACCTTAGATGAATTGGTTGCACATTTGAAAGGAATTTGTGATTTTCCTTATGGGCACTGCAATGGAATGGAATGTGTAGTTTTTAACGCCCGCTTTTACTACATACGGCACCGCAAGCGGTGACACTGATGATGCATGAGGTGAAGATGGAGCACCGGTGGAATGAGATGGTGGGGGAAACCGGAGGTCCCGGAGAAAACCCACCCCAGCGCCGTGTTGACCACCCGGGCCGCCTTGGTGAGAACCAAGTGGTCTAACCACTGAGCCACGGCGCAACCATGCGCACTGCACTTTGCGCGGTCCCCTAAAGGAACTGGGTTTCAAATACCGCATTTTGAATAAGATAAGGGTTATTATGGAATGCAGTAGAATTGTAGCTTAGCGATATATATATATATATATATATATATATATATATATATATATATATATATATATAGTAAAAAACTAAGGGAGTTTTGCAGTAATGGACATAAGATAATTTATTTAGACGAAACCTCGTACGATACCCATGACGTATCGAGAAACGTGGCAACCTTGCAGAAAGGACTGGGAGAAGGAAGGCCGGGGTTGTAAAACGATTATAAGGGTTCGTCAAAGGAGTCGGCCGAAGTGCACATGAGTTAACTAAACAGACTTTAGCTTTTTAGGATGTTGTTTATTTATTGTAACTGTGTCATGCATTGAACCCAAAAGAAGCATATTTTTGTTCCTTTTCCCCTTATAGCATGTCAGAGTTATGTCACCTATCTTATAAAGTACAGTTATGTGCAAAGGTGCTGCAGCAGAGGAGGTATATCACTTCTACATTTCTTTATTGAGCCCACAATTCTTGTACTTTTACGCTTCAAACTTTCTGCAAGGCATTTGTTTGTGGAAAAACTGTCACATGTAATATTTGCTCCTGCAAAAACAAATGGCTGTATAAGTGGCATTACAACATGCTCTGCAAGAGGAACACCTGTGGGAGCTGATCGTCATTGCCCAGGGGAGGAAAACCATTCACCAAATACTTTGAATTTGCATCAACTGCAAGCCAAACTATTATTCCAAATTTGTCCAGTTTATTGCTCATATATTGAATGAAATAGCATCTAACCTTGCAAGGAAACAGTTGCTCATCTACAGTGATATTTTCACTTGGAATGTAACACGGCAAGGAATTGGCAGTAAAAGGATTCCAGACAGCAGTAGCAGCTGGAAAGTGATCTGTACTTAGTCTTTGAGAACTCATGTCCTTGTCATCAAATCACATAAACCACAAAATGTCAGCGAATTTGTTTCTGCTCATTTTGTTCCTGAAAAATGGTGGTCCCCAGGTATTCGACCATAACAACTCCAGCAGAAAGTGTTTTGCTCCAACACCTTTCATAAGTGGTAGCACGAATTGCGCCACTTGGGCAATAAAACTTTCTTACTCATCGACAAAGGGTCTGCAGAGTGCCATAAACCAATCAGGAAGGAAAACAACAACAGTTGTGGACAGATCCGAAGGCTATTGTGCACACTTCCATACCTGTCAAAATAACGGATTATGGTCCTTTTAGTAGGAGTTGTTGTATCAGTTTTTAGACAGTTCCAAAATGCTTAATTCTTTGTGGACGTGTTTGTAATAAATATTTATTAAAATTTGTAGAACATGGGAAGTGTAGAAAAAAACATAAGCAAGAAATAAGTCCTCCAAAACAGCGCATCCGTCAAAACGGGTGCGGTCCTTCTAGTGTTAAATAGTTAAAATGTGGTTCAGAAAACAATGCAAGGACACACAATTATAAGTAATTGCTAATGTTCAACAATAGCTTACACTTCGACTTAGTCACTACGACACTCAATACGGAGCATTTTGAACATGTTGCTAAATAATTTAATTTTTAAAGTTTTGTATAGATATGTTGATGCTTCTGCAATTGTTCCTGATAAACGATGACTTAAAATTTCTAAATTTACAAGATAAAGTTATAAAATTAACATTAAAAACTGAAATTAATGGATTTCTTCCTTTTCTAGATCTAAAATAATAAGAAATAGTAAATTAAACTTTGGTATTTACAGGAAGTCTACTAATATTGATAATTGTATAAAATATAAAATTTTTAGCCCTTTTTCACATAAATTTTCTGTTTTCAGTAGTTTGTTTATAGATTAATAAATATACAAATGAATAAAGATGAATTTAATAAAGAATATAAACATATTAATACTGCTTTAATTAATGGTTTTCATAAAAATTTTATAAATAAAAAATTGGAAAATTCAATTATCAAGAAACTGTTAATGATATATCTACCCTTATAAAAATAAAAGATGATTATAATTTTAAAAAATTTACTTACCATCCTTGGGTTAATAAACAATTTCAATTTTTTTTAAAGAGATTGGTATAACTTTCGTTCCTCAAAATATAGTATTAAAAATTTATTGCATTTCCCTAATAAAGATAAAATTCCTAATAATAATCTGGTATTTATCACTTTAATTGTTTCGATTGTGATAAAGTTTATATTGGAAAGACAAAACGTAATTTAGAAACCAGAACAAAAGAACATTTTCGTAACATTAAGAATAAAAGGACTGATAAATCGGCCGTATCAGATCAGTTTTGGTCATTTAAGCATGAAATAAATCCAGAAGTTAAATTATTAAAACATTAAATGGTGTGATAGATTTAATGGTTTGGGAAAATATATTTATTTTAAAAAATAAACATCACGTAATGATTTTGAAATACCGGCAGTCGATTCTGTTTTTAAATTTGTTTTATTTTCAGATTTTGGTAGTACTAACAAGAACATATTAACATCTAGCTTTCATATGATGGCGAGAGCTTTGTTGTTTCCCGCTGAGGATGTGTAAAAGTTTTACATGAAATCTCGATCCCATCAATTTATAAGAAAATTATCATTATTTCTTATAAGTGAATTTTTAAGATACAAATTATTATATTTGTATATATTTGTTTGCTTCACTGTTAATAGTTCCATATTGTACGTACTAATTATAATTTTCTTATGAGTAACAACTATGATACAATGAAGCACAAAATTAATATAATTTTGAGTCAAACTAGTACTCCATGCTCCATATATTGCTAGTGTTTTCTTAGAATGTGTTTCGTTAGGACTTTCAGTTAATTTTCATGCTTAGTTAATTTCGTCCGTTGAATATTGGTTTAGTGAACTCCTTGGAGGTGATAGGAGCATCTCTGTTCGTCTCTTAATTTACAATTATCTTTTCTCACATGGTTATATCAGTTGAACCTTGAACGCTTTATAATAAATCTTTTTGGAGCTTTATCACAGCCTGGAGAAAGAGAACTTATTGGTCTGTATCTCTGTTGTCTTTAGAGTTTATCAATTTTCTATTTGGCCAATTTAACAATGAATGCATTGTATAGAATCCATCTATAATAATTATACTCTTTGATGTCAGGAAGGTCCTAACGAAACGCCTTCTGGAAAATCAATAGCAGTATATGACCATCCAGTACTAGTTCGACTCATTTCGAATTTTACTGGTTTCCATGGTAACCAAACCTCTTGTACAAAGCAAACCTTTTGTTCTTCAAACAAATATGATGAGATATTTCAGGGGGGCAAAGAGCTGACGTTTAAAATTCATTTTTTTAATTTACATCCTCCAACGTTGTTCTATCCGACGATGGAAATGATGTTCAAATGAGTAGAGGGTACATAGAACTTAGAGTTACCAGATATTCATCTTTCAGGATAAGGAAAAACCTCCAACGTTAAGTCATATCGAACGATGAATGGAATGATGTTCAAATGAGTACAGGGTACATAGAGCTTAGAGTTACCAGACATTCATCTTTCAGGATAAGGGAAAACCTCCAACGTTAAGTCATATCGGACGATGAATGAAATGATATTCAAATGAGTACAGGGTACATAGAGCTTAGAGTTACCTGAGATTCATCTTTCAGGATAAGCGAAAACCTCCAACGTTAAGTCATATCGGACGATGAAGGAAATGATATTCAAATAAGTACAGGGTACATAGAGCTTAGGGTTACGAGACATTCATCTTTCAGGATAAGAGAAAACCTCCAACGTTAAGTTATATAGGACGATGAATGAAATGATGTTCAAATGAGTACAGCGTACATAGAACTTAGAGGTGCCAGATATTCGTATTTCAGGATAAGGCAAACTCCAGAAAAATCCTTTCGTAATAACTCAGACCGTGATTCCAACTTGGGACTTCTTGACACCCTACCATTAGGTATAGAGGTGGGCCTAATCATTTTCGAGAAAGGTATTCTGAGTTATTGGTTGAATTCTTCACTACTTATACATTTTTCAAATAAGATGTCAATATCATTTGTTTCTCTGAAAGTTTTTGCAAATAAGAAGGAATTTCAAAGCCATTACGTAATCACTGTCTCTTAAAATGTTGAGCTATCGTTTAATTCAAATGTATTTTCATTTTCCATAGTATAAACAAGAATATATATATAGGTATTTAAACCCATATTTAACATTTTTAACTCAGAATTATGGGATTTAGCTAGAAAGTTTGGGTAAACAGAATGTGGCATCAGTAATCTTCAGAATTTTGGTTGTGAGGTAACTCTATGTACAGAGTTTTTTCTTGGCACATCCAACAACACGATGTTCTTCTGTTTCAAACTGTAACATTTACCTACTTGCTGCTTTGGTCGATACTGAAATGAATCGCATTTGAAGTTTTTATTCGCGAGATTGCCTTTACACATGCTTGTACCATCAAAGGTGAGATGTAAGAGAAATTTCTCGGCATCGGAGGGTTTTTCAGTGCAAAAAGAGAGAAGAAAAAAAAATAGCGCACGTGAAGCGAGCTTTCAATTAGTCTGGGTCATTCAACCTTCTCAATAAGCCATGTTCGGGAATGGAGGGGAATTACAAAAAACAGAGAGGAAACCTTAGCAATACGTTTTAAGTTACGGTTTCGTTTCATTATTGAAAAATGTTTCAGTTCGTGAAACGATTTGCAACTAGAGCGTGAGCTGCCGAGTGCTGGGATATGGAAAATGAAAAGTGCAGAAAAAAAAGAAGGAAGGAAAACTTCGATGTGCAGCAATCACACACTCAGGATTTAGTAGCTGATATTCTTAGAATAACTGAGTTTACTGCCTTTGTTACGTAGGTGGTACCGCGTCTGCCTCACGTTGAAAAGGTCTCATGTTCTAATCTCGGTCAGGATGAGATACCCAGATATGGCATTTTTCCCATGGGTTTCCCTTACATGAGGGATAAATGTCGAATAGTTCAAAGTTATACTCATCTACACATAATTTCATTCGTCGTCCGATATGACTTAACGTTGGAGGTTAGCCCTTATCCTGAAAGATGAATATCTGGTAGCTCTAAGCTCTATGTACTCTGTACTCATTTGAACATCATTTCATTCATCGTCCGATATGACTTAACGTTGGAGGTTAGCCCTTATCCTGAAAGATGAATATCTGGTAACTCTAAGCTCTATGTACTCTGTACTCATTTGAACATCATTTCATTCATCATCCAATATGACTTAACGTTGGAGGTTTTCTATTATCCTGAAAGATGAATGTCTGGTAGCTCTAAGCTCTATGTACTCTGTACTCATTTGAACATCATTTCATTCATCGTCCGATATGACTTAACGTTGGAGGTTAGCCCTTATCCTGAAAGATGAATGTCTGGTAGCTCTAAGCTCCATGTACTCTGTACTCATTTGAACATCATTTCATTCATCGTCCGATATGACTTAACGTTGGAGGTTAGCCCTTATCCTGAAAGATGATAATCTGGTAGCTCTAAGCTCTATGTACTCTGTACTCATTTGAACATCATTTCATTCATCGTCCGATATGACTTAACGTTGGAGGTTAGCCCTTATCCTGAAAGATGAATGTCTGGTAGCTCTAAGCTCTATGTACTCTGTACTCATTTGAACATCATTTCATTCATCGTCCGATATGACTTAACGTTGGAGGTTAGCCCTTATCCTGAAAGATAAATGTCTGGTAACTCTAAGCTCTATGTACTCTGTACTCATTTGAACATCATTTCATTCATCGTCCGATATGACAACGTTGGAGGTTAGCCCTTATCCTGAAAGATGAATGTCTGGTAGCTCTAAGCTCTATGTATCCTGTACTCATTTGAGCATCATTTCATTCATCATCCAATATGACTTAACGTTGGAGGTTAACCCTTATCCTGAAAGATGAATGTCTGGCAGCTCTAAGCTCTATGTACTCTGTACTCATTTGAACATCATTTCATTCATCGTCCGATATGACTTAACGCTGGAGGCTTTCTCTTATCCTGAAAGATGAATGTCTGGTAACTCTAAGCTCTATGTATCCTGTACTCATTTAAACATCTTTTCATTCGTCGTCCAATATAACTTAATGTTGCAGGTTTTGCCTTATCCTGACAGATGAATGTCTGGTATTTCTAAGCTCTATGTACCCTGTACTCATTTGAACATTATTTCATTCATCGTCCGATATGACTTAACATTGGAGGGTTTCCCTTAACCTGAAAGATGAATGTCTGGTAACTTCAAGCTCTATGTACCCTGTACACATTTGAACATCATTTCATTCATCGTCGGATATGAATTAACGTTGGATGTTTTCCCTTATCCTGAAAGATAAATGTCTGGTAACTCTAAGCTCTATGTACTCTGTCCTCATTTGAACATCATTTCATTCATCGTCCGATATGACTTAACGCTGGAGGTTTTCTCTTATCCTGAAAGATGAATGTCTGGTAACTCTAAGCTCTATGTACCCTGTACTCATTTGTACATAATTTCATTCATCGTCGGATATGAATTAACGTTGGATGTTTTCCCTTATCCTGAAAGATGAATGTCTGGTAACTCTAAGCTCTATGTACTCTGTACTCATTTGAACATCATTTCATTCATCGTCGGATATGAATTAACGTTGGATGTTTTCCCTTATCCTGAAAGATGAATGTCTGGTAACTCTAAGCTCTATGTACCCTGTACACATTTGAACATCATTTCATTCATCGTCGGATATGAATTAACGTTGGATGTTTTCCCTTATCCTGAAAGATGAATGTCTGGTAACTCTAAGCTCTATGTACTCTGTACTCATTTGAACATCATTTCATTCATCGTCCGATATGACTTAACGTTGGAGGTTTTACCTTATCCTAAAAGATGAATGTCTGGTAACTCTAAGCTCTATGTATCCTGTACTCATATGAACATCATTTCATTCATCGTCCGATATGACTTAACGTTGGAGGTTTTCGCTTATCCTGAAAGATGAATGTCTGGTAACTCTAAGCTCTATGTACCCTGTACTCATTTGTACATAATTTCATTCATCGTCGGATATGAATTAACGTTGGATGTTTTCCCTTATCCTGAAAGATAAATGTCTGGTAACTCTAAGCTCTATGTACTCTGTACTCATTTGAACATCATTTCATTCATCGTCCGATATGACTTAACGTTGGAGGTTTTACCTTATCCTGAAAGATGAATGTCTGGTAGCTCTAAGCTCTATGTATCCTGTACTCATTTGAGCATCATTTCATTCATCATCCAATATGACTTAACGTTGGAGGTTAACCCTTATCCTGAAAGATGAATGTCTGGCAGCTCTAAGCTCTATGTACCCTGTACTCATTTGAACATCATTTCATTCATCGTCCGATATGACTTAACGCTGGAGGCTTTCTCTTATCCTGAAAGATGAATGTCTGGTAACTCTAAGCTCTATGTATCCTGTACTCATTTAAACATCTTTTCATTCGTCGTCCAATATAACTTAACGTTGCAGGTTTTGCCTTATCCTGACAGATGAATGTCTGGTATCTCTAAGCTCTATGTACCCTTTACTCATTTGAACATTATTTCATTCATCGTCCGATATGACTTAACATTGGAGGTTTTCCCTTATCCTGAAAGATGAATGTCTGGTAACTTCAAGCTCTATGTACCCTGTACACATTTGAACATCATTTCATTCATCGTCGGGTATGAATTAACGTTGGATGTTTTCCCTTATCCTGAAAGATAAATGTCTGGTAACTCTAAGCTCTATGTACTCTGTACTCATTTGAACATCATTTCATTCATCGTCCGATATGACTTAACGTTGGAGGTTTTATCTTATCCTGAAAGATGAATGTCTGGTAACTCTAAGCTCTATGTACTCTGTCCTCATTTGAACATCATTTCATTCATCGTCCGATATGACTTAACGCTGGAGGTTTTCTCTTATCCTGAAAGATGAATGTCTGGTAACTCTAAGCTCTATGTACCCTGTACTCATTTGTACATAATTTCATTCATCGTCGGATATGAATTAACGTGGATGTTTTCCCTTATCCTGAAAGATGAATGTCTGGTAACTCTAAGCTCTATGTACTCTGTACTCATTTGAACATCATTTCATTCATCGTCCGATATGACTTAACGTTGGAGGTTTTACCTTATCCTAAAAGATGAATGTCTGGTAACTCTAAGCTCTATGTATCCTGTACTCATTTGAACATCATTTCATTCATCGTCCGATATGACTTAACGTTGGAGGTTTTCGCTTATCCTGAAAGATGAATGTCTGGTAACTCTAAGCTCTATGTACCCTGTACTCATTTGTACATAATTTCATTCATCGTCGGATATGAATTAACGTTGGATGTTTTCCCTTATCCTGAAAGATAAATGTCTGGTAACTCTAAGCTCTATGTACTCTGTACTCATTTGAACATCATTTCATTCATCGTCCGATATGAATTAACGTTGGATGTTTTCCCTTATCCTGAAAGATGAATGTCTGGTAACTCTAAGCTCTATGTACCCTGTACTCATTTGTACATAATTTCATTCATCGTCGGATATGAATTAACGTTGGATGTTTTCCCTTATCCTGAAAGATGAATGTCTGGTAACTCTAAGCTCTATGTACTCTGTACTCATTTGAACATCATTTCATTCATTGTCCGATATGAATTAACGTTGGATGTTTTCCCTTATCCTGAAAGATGAATGTCTGGTAACTCTAAGCTCTATGTACCCTGTACTCATTTGTACATAATTTCATTCATCGTCGGATATGAATTAACGTTGGATGTTTTCCCTTATCCTGAAAGATGAATGTCTGGTAACTCTAAGCTCTATGTACTCTGTACTCATTTGAACATCATTTCATTCATCGTCCGATATGACTTAACGTTGGATGTTTTCCCTTATCCTGAAAGATGAATGTCCGGTAACTCTTAGCTCTATGTACTCTGTACTCATTTGAACATCATTTCATTCATCGTCCGATATGACTTAACGTTGGAGGTTTTACCTTATCCTGAAAGATGAATGTCTGGTAACCCTAAGCTCTATGTATCCTGTACTCATTTGAACATAATTTCATTCATCGTCGGATATGAATTAACGTTGGAGGTTTTCCCTTATCCTGAAAGATGAATGGCAGGTAACTCTAATCTCTCTATACTCTGTACTCATTTGAACATCATTTCATTCATCGTCCGATATGACTTAACGTTGGAGGTTTTCTCTTATCCTGAAAGATGAATGGCAGGTAACTCTAATCTCTCTATACTCTGTACTCATTTGAACATCATTTCATTCATCGTCCGATATGACTTAACGTTGGAGGTTTTCTCTTATCCTGAAAGATGAATGGCAGGTAACTCTAATCTCTCTATACTCTGTACTCATTTGAACATCATTTCATTCATCGTCCGATATGACTTAACGTTGGAGGTTTTCCCTTATCCTGAAAGATGAATGGCAGGTAACTCTAATCTCTCTATACTCTGTACTCATTTCATCATTTCATTCATCGTCCGATATGACTTAACGTTGGAGGTTTTCTCTTATCCTGAAAGATGAATGTCTCGTAACTCTAAGCTCTATGTACCCTGTACTTATTTGAATATCATTTCCTTCATCGTCCGATATGACTTAACGTTGGAGGTTTTCCCTTATCCTGAAAGATGAATGTCTGGTAACTGTAAGCTCTGTGTATCCTGTACTCATTTAAGCATCATTTCATTCATCGTCCGATATGACTTAACGTTGGAGGGTTTCCCTTATCCTGAGAGATGAATGTCTGGTAACTCCATGCTCTATGTACCCTGTACTCATTTGAACATAATTTCATTCATCGTCGGATCTGAATTAACGTTGGATGTTTTCCCTTATCCTGAAAGATGAGTGTCTGGTAACTCTAAGCTCTATGTACTCTGTACTCATTTGAACATAATTTCATTCATCGTCCGATATGACTTAACGTTGGAGGTTTTCGCTTATCCTGAAGGATGAATGTCTGGTAACTCTAAGCTCTATGTACCCTGTACTCATTTGTACATAATTTCATTCATCGTCGGATATGAATTAACGTTGGATGTTTTCCCTTATCCTGAAAGATGAATGTCTGGTAACTCTAAGCTCTATGTACTCTGTACTCATTTGAACATCATTTCATTCATCGTCCGATATGACTTAACGTTGGAGGTTTTACCTTATCCTGAAAGATGAATGTCTGGTAACTCTAAGCTCTATGTACTCTGTACTCATTTGAACATCATTTCATTCATCGTCCGATATGACTTAACGTTGGAGGTTTTCCCTTGTCCTGAAAGACGAATGTCTGGTAACTCTAAGCTCTATGTATCCTGTACTCATTTGAACATAATTTCATTCATCGTCGGATATGAATTAACGTTGGATGTTTTCCCTTATCCTGAAAGATGAATGGCAGGTAACTCTAAGCTCCATGTACTCTGTACTCATTTGAACATCATTTCATTCATCGTCCGATATGACTTAATGTTGGAGGTGTTCCCTTATCCTGAAAGACGTATGTCTGGTAACTGTAAGCTCTGTGTATCCTGTACTCATTTAAGCATCATTTCATTCATCGTCCGATATGACTTAACGTTGGAGGTTTTCCCTTATCCTGAAAGACGAATGTCTGGTAACTCTAAGCTCTATGTATCCTGTACTCATTTGAACATAATTTCATTCATCGTCGGATATGAATTAACGTTGGATGTTTTCCCTTATCCTGAAAGATGAATGGCAGGTAACTCTAAGCTCTATGTACTCTGTACTCATTTGAACATCATTTCATTCATCGTCCGATATGACTTAATGTTGGAGGTGTTCCCTTATCCTGAAAGACGTATGTCTGGTAACTGTAAGCTCTGTGTATCCTGTACTCATTTAAGCATCATTTCATTCATCGTCCGATATGACTTAACGTTGGAGGTTTTCTCTTATCCTGAGAGATGAATATCTGGTAACCCTATGCTCTATGTACCCTGTACTCATTTGAACATCAATTCTTTCATCGTCCGATATGACTTAATGTTGGAGGTGTTCCCTTATCCTGAAAGACGTATGTCTGGTTACTGTAAGCTCTGTGTATCCTGTACTCATTTAAGCATCATTTCATTCATCGTCCGATATGACTTAACGTTGGAGGGTTTCCCTTATCCTGAGAGATGAATATCTGGTAACCCTATGCTCTATGTACCCTGTACTCATTTGAACATCAATTCTTTCATCGTCCGATATGACTTAACGCTGTAAGAGTTAATTTAAAATGAATGGTTGGCCTCATATGAGAATTGTGTTTGTCTTTATCTGTATGCTTTAACAGAATGTAATTTTTTTGTGTAATAATATTTTCTGTTATATTGTGACTTTGGAGGTTTGTAAAATTAACAGTCCTTTTTCTAGAAATCCAAATGTTCTTTATTCCCGTAGAAATACACTTTGGTCAAGCCTTACAGTGTCAGAATTACGTAATATACACAAATACAATCTTCCAAGGTCGTTGACCACAAAGAGTTCACTTTCAAAACACAGCTGCACGTGCTCGATTTTCAATTTCCATTTCGACTCTGACACTGGCTGTGCAATTGCGGTTCCTTTTTATAGTTTACTCGTATATCTGGACGTTTGTAGAATATTCTCTATTCACTGTTCTAGAAATTACCAGACGAAACAGTCATCTAACTTTATGTGTTTCGGCAAGCCTTTTATCTCCGTGCGGCATTCTCTGCTCCTTTGTGTGCGTCGGCCTCCTATCGCGACAATGGGTTCACGAGCATATTATACAGATTACGTAGAATTAAGAGGACTTTAAGAGGTATTAACAGAAAATTCAGAAAATGTCTTAAACACAGAGTAATTAAATCAAAATCATTAGTGAATTTTTTTTTTTTGAAAAATAAACTATTTTTAAATATTTTCCATTCCATATAGAGACTGGGGAACTTTTTTCTTCATTTATCTTTCTTAATTCATAGTATTACATAAATCCTTGGAAAAGGCTGAATTTAAATGACAAGTTTGGTGCTTAACCGAAATTTAAAAGAAAAAGAAAGCCGTAAGGAGAATAACCTTGGTATATCAAAGCACGTATTTCAGGTGAAATTTAAGGCTTTAATTTTTGAGCGGAATCCAATACTTTTTCAACTTATTGTAGTTACAGTGTAGAGAGATTAGAAATTGTCCTGCAAAGCCACTTACAGTCTGGGAGCGACTGTACATCCGTAGCTTCATTTACTTCTTGTATATAATTCAATTCTTCCATTTGTTTATTTTTTCATTATCTTGAGTTTCCTTGCGCAAAGATATTAAAAATTGGTATAATCTTTCTTTTCATGTTTCTCTGCTATTATATAAAATAATGAAAACCTCTGATTTTTTCCCCCGAAAGCACTTTTAATTCTTCTCTAACAGCGTAGGGAATTTTTAATCAAGATTGTTCCGAAGGGCTAAAAGAAAACTGAAACTTCTCTTCTAAATGTTGGAAATATATTTAATAAAGAAACTGAATTAAAATCCTGTCTGAGGAGATAAGGAGCAGAGAGGTACCTCCTGATCGACAAAGTTGTAGTCAGTGAAGGGTAATATTAAAATCGAGTTATGAAAGGCTTTCTGACGTCATGAGATGAATAGCACACACGTGGGTGTGTTTAAAGATAGTCAACACCGGCTGGTTGTTACGTAAGTTATCTGTCGACTATTTGAGTGTGTAGAATGGAACCTTTTTTAATTTTAGTATTAGAAATCATAACTACTGAAGTATTGTATGTAATCATTAAAATGTATTTTCGAAATAACAATGCTAAACTCAAGTTTTAGTGGAAATGATATAAGAGCAGAATTTTCTTGCGATCAGCACTAAGAATGTACAAACCGTGCGCAGTCTATTAACGCTACGAATACAGATAACTAAGAGTAAAGACAGTAAAGAAGACACAAAGTGTATGGTATACCACAGCTGTTCAATAAAGAATGATCATAATTTTTTACGGTCATAATTTTTCGCACTAAAATTCAATCTTATTATATTCTGTTAGCTTAATGTGAAACAAACACACTGTAGTTTCACTGTCGGTACTCCTGGTTCCCGCCTCTGAGAACCAGGCAAATTCAGATGTGTTCAGTATCGCCTACCGCTGCAATGGAGGTAACATGCGAGGAACAATATGTGGCTTTGAAATTCAGCTTTCGTCTCAACAAATCTTCAGTTGAGGCCTATACACTGTTACAGGAGGCCTATGGAGAATCTGTTCTTCCCTATAGCACAGCTCGAAGGTGGTTTAAAATGTTTAAAGAGAGGAGACAACCAATTTCAAAGGAAGGTGGACCCGGTGCTCCAGTTACTGCCCTTACGGAAGAAAACATCAACACTGCTGCTGCCATTGTGCGAGAGGATCGACAAATTACCTTAAGATCACTTTCTGAAATACTGAACATTTCATTGGGTGCCACATTTCCGTGAAGCAGGCTAGATGCTGTACCACGATATGCGCGGTCCCATATTGCCTATGTTGTTGCTGAATATCTTACAAATGTGAAGTGTTTAACGCCCGCTTTTACTACATAAGGCACCGCAGGCGGTGACACTGATGATGTATGAGATGAAGATGGAGCACCGGTGGAATGAGATGGCGGGGGAAAACGGAGGTCCCGGAGAAAACCCGCCCCAGCGCTGTGTTGTCCACAACAAATCTCACTTTGCGGTCGCCTGGGATCGAATCCGGGCCGCGTTGGTGAGAGCCAAGCGGTCTAACCACTGAGCCACGGCGTGGCCCTCTTACAAAAATCAACGTGAAGTGCATGCCTCACCCTTCCTATAATCCGGATTTAGCCCCATGTGACTTTTTTCTATTCCCTAACTTGAAGAAACGCCTTCGTGGGAGGCGTTATCCATCATCATAAACAGTGGTGAAGGCTGCGGATGCGATTTTGAAGGATATCTCCAAAATGGTTTCCAGCATGTCTTTGAAGACTGGTAGAAACGCTGGGACAAGTGCATCGCATTCAGGGGAGACTATTTTGAGAAGGACCATCAAACTTATGAGGATGAGTAAAGGTACGTTGTCAGAAATAAAATTGTGATCGTCTTTATTGAACAGCCCTCGCAAATTCCATCTACTTCATGTCTTACCTACCGATAATATTTCAAAGAATTAATTTTCGACTGTGAGACAGTTTTGAGGGGAAAATATTAAATTTATCGAATTTATAACGGTCTATCTATGAAGCTATTAAATATTATTTTCATCGAATGTATGTGGATACTTTCTATGCAAACTATGGAAAAAATAGGAATGGGAGATATATGGAGATTAGAGGAAATGAATACAAGCGATGTGGGTAAATTGGTAAAATGCAGAATAGAAGATATAGAAAGACAGGAAATATGGGGAAGTCTATAAAATATGAAATCATTACTATTTTACAAGCAAATAAAAAGAAATTGTGGACGAGAAGCATATATAGATTACTGCAATAGACAAGAGAGAGAAGGGTTAGCTTGGATGAGAACAGGAATAATATTTCTAAGAGGGATACGAGGTAGGGAAAAGGCAATTTGTGAATTGTGTAGGGGGGGGGGGGAAGAAAGCTTAGAACACTATGTAACAGAATGCGAGGAGGCTCTAATGTGGAGAAAAAAGGTTTGGGAAGAAAAATGTGAGAAAGTAGAAAAGAGGATAGTAGCTATAAAAATGTTAACGGGCAGGGAGGAAAAGAAGTAAGAAGTATTGATGAGTTCTTGCAGAAAGTAAAAGAAAAATGGACAAGAAATGTAAAGAACATAAAAAAGGAAGTTGAGGGGGAAGAATGGGACTAATTAAGTAACAAGGAGGCATGGAGGTTAAGAGCTACCTGGCAGAGCAGAAGATCAGGGTGCCATGTAAGACAAGGTAGCAACAAGATAAAGACAAATAAATGTAGCCTAAAGTTGTAAATGATAAAATTTTGGAATATGTACAGTAAATAATTCATTCATCTAATTCTCCCCAATAAATTTCCTTATTATATAATATGTTAGATAAAAATACCTATGAACGAAAGTAACAAATGAAACGAGGCCGTCACCACTTTTCAACATTTATTTAGACATTAAACTTGACGCGAATATGATGGTGGCGCAAAGAGCTGCTCGTTGGCGCTATAGTTTGATACAATAATATGGGTAGCTCAAGGTAAAGCAATGAGGTTTATCTCAGGGTATGCATGGATATTGTGACTTTGTGGATTCGTGAAATTAAAAGTCCAGTTGCACAAACTAAAATGTTCTTTATTTCCACCGAATTACAGTTGGTACACGTATCACACACACTTACGTAACACTCAGTATTACGCAACACTCACAATTCGTAGAACTGAGAACTGAGAACTGCCTTAGTCGTCCAACGCGTCGCTTATATTGGCAGATTACTGCATCTCGTAGCTTCGCGGCTCGAGACAATCCTCCCGATTGTTCCAGACGTCAGATGGAGGGGAAAGAGACGGTACAGTGGCTCGTGGTACATTTCCAACCATCTCCTCCTTGAGCGGCACAAGATAAATGGGTAAGCGTTGTCTGAATGCCTCCTTCCCGTAGGGGAAGGGATCCGTCCCTTTCAGCTGCCGTAGTGCGGGCGCTGCGGACCCTTAGCACTCGTGGTACCTCTGACGTTACTAGAGGAACCTCGGGCCGAACATCCGAGCCCCTCCTTCAGGAGTTGTTCGGATTGGGATGGCTTCGAGGGGGCAGTGTGTTCCCGATACCCGTGGGAATCGGGTACGTCTTCGGACGGGGTTGAGGGAAGCCATTAAGTCTCCCGGGTACTAGCCTGCAAAGCTAGTAGAAGGTGTGCTAGATCACCAGGCGGCTCCACCGAGGTTTTTCGGTAGTCTTCACCTTGAGTGTTGACGTGCGTAAGTGGCGTATCCACTTCCATCCCGTCTTGAGTCCATAGGACCAGATGGGGGAGCTTGTTAGTCTCTAGGTCTTGCCCTATGGAAAGCCCCACGGAGGACGCCGAGCGCCCTTTGGGACAGCTTGGATACTCCCTGGTTGAAGGAGGCCCGGGTCCAGTTCCTACGGGTTCAGGACTAATGGCAGTAGTACCTCTGGCTCAACTGTCTGAATGCCTCCTGTCCCCCACCCAGCTGCCAGTTGGTCGTGCCTTCCGATAATTGGGTGACAATATGTATGAGGAAGGATGGTTTTAATGACACTGGAATGCCCGTTTAAAACTGGTTTTATGACTGCTTCTTTTATCATAACATCAAACTCGAAGTTGCCGACCAAGGGTTACCAATATCACTGTTTAGAGTTATTGTATGTGAAATGTTTATTACTCGATAAAACTTAATTCGTCCTTCACGTATATATGAACCGACAAATATCTTCTCTCATCGCTTACGGTCTGCCTTCGACCAAGACAGACGCGAAGACTTTCTTAATGGCTTGCCAGCCACGAACTGTCTCTCCTTACTGAGCACAGCTGCGCGTGGGTGTGTGTAACTTTCACTTCTGGAAGCCCTCTTTTCACACAAAGATTCCCTTCATGACTATCTTGTCCATTGTTGTTATTAGTCTCGCCCATGCCATTATTAAGGTTCCGAAGAATACCTATCCAAACGGAGTCAAGTGCTACCCTTTAGTACTCTGCTAAGGACACTGTTTCTTACGTTTCTTTTGTTTAAACAACTATTCACCCCAAACTGCTATTCGACTCAACTGCCCCTGCACGTGTTGTAACAAAGATCCAACATTCCTTTGAAATCCATCATGATTCTTCACTTATTCCAATCCTTAATTTCGGTAGCAACCTACGTGTATGGTCTGCGAATGTACAATTATTAAGATTAGTGTGTTTTCAGGTTGGTTGGTACTTCAAAGCAGGTGTAAACCCAAGAGGTGTAACGCCGAGTAGGTAGACCTCGCGATAACGGACAAAGTCATGGGCCTTGCAGGTGACAGCCTAAGGTATCAACAGGTGTAAACGAAACGGATAGTCTATACTGTCAGGCGCTGTTCAATTCGTGGCGTGCAGAAGACATTTAGACCATGAACGGCAACGTTTTGAAGCGGACCAACGATTCCTGGAGCGTTTTTTTTTTAATTTACGTCCTCCAACGTTAATTCATATCAGACAATGAATGAAATGGGTGAACTGATGCTCAAATGAATCTGGGGTCCATGGAGCTTAGAGTAACCCGATATTCAGGATAAGGGAAACCCCCGGAAAAAACCTTATCCAGGTAACTCACCCTAACCTGGATTCAAACTCGGAACCTCTTGAACGTGAGGCAGATATGCTACCGAGGCCGGCCCTGGAGCGCTATGCAGAACAGGGCGAGGAATTGTTGCATTCAATTGTCACTGGCGATGAAACCTGGGTGCACTACACAACACCATAAACTAAAGAACGTTCTGATCAGTGGTGGTATTCGAATTCGCCGAAGCCGCGAAAGTTCAGACAAATATTTTCTGCCGGCAAAGTGATGGCTAGTGTGTTCTGGGACAGTATAGGTTTATTGTTGTGCGAGTTTATGCCTACCTGCACAGCAACAAACACCGCAAGCTACTGTGAGACTTTAAAAAATTGCGACGTGCCATTCAAAATCGAAGGAGGGGAATGCTGACGAAAGGAGTGATTTTTCATCACGACAACGCTGGTCTCCATACTGCACATGCAACGGCTGATCTCCTGGCCCAGTTCGGATGAGACATCATCACCCATTCCCCCTATAGTCCAGACTTAGTACCTAGTGATTATCGTGTTTCCTTAGTTGAAGTCACAACTGGGTGGAGCACATTTCCAGACCGACGATGACTTGAAAAACGAGGTTGAGCGCTACCTGCGCAACTTGGCGGGAGAGTGCTATGACAAGGGTATACAAAAACAGCCACAGCGCATGCAAAAGTGCATCGATGGCAATGGTGATTACATTGAAAAATAGCTGTAAGTTCCGCCTTTCCATCAATGTAACATTCATTGACAGTAAACATGTTTTATATATTAAATAAAATTGGAGACCTTATTTTATGGACACGGCTCGCAAATCATTGAGCAACGTGTCAACATGGTCCGAACTATAAAGTCCGGGCCTTAAAGTACTTACAGCATAGTAAGTCGCCATTGAGGTAGTTGTCTCATGTGTTTATGAGAACTCCTAGTGGTTTACCGAGAAAATCACGAGTCAGTTGGAGAATTTAATGTCATGTTGGCACGTTGGGTATAGTAGCTCAATGATTTAGAGCGGCTGGACGGAGACCAGAAGATCCGTGGTTCAAATCAGGACTATGGCATTGAATTTTTCAGTCTGGCTGTACCCTTTCATAGTGCGTCCTACACATGGCTAGTGTGAAAGAACAATTAATTTCCATTATTGTACCTAATAGTGGTCCGAACTATAAAGCCCGGGACTTAAAGTACTTACAGCATAGTAAGTCGTCATTAAGGTAGTTGTCTCATGCGCGTATGAGAACTCCGAGTGGTTTACCGGGAAATACACGCGTCAGGAGAATTTAATGTCATGTTGGCACGTTGGCCATAGTACCTCAATGGTTTAGAGGCTGGACGGAGACCAGAAGATCCGTGGTTCAAATCCCGGCTATGGCTCCACTCTTTCAAAGTGCGTCCTACACACGGCTAGTGTGAAAGAACAATTAATTTCCATTAATTGTACCTAATAGTGGTCCGAACTACAAACCCCGGACCTTAAAGTACTTACAGCATAGTAAGTCGTCATTAAGGTAGTTGTCTCATGTGTTTATGAGAACTCCTAGTGGTTTACCGGGAAAATCACGAGTCATTTGGAGAATTTAGTGTCATGTTGGCACGTTGGCCATAGTAGCTCAATGGTTTAGAGCGGCTGGATGGAGACCAAAAGATCCGTGGTTCAAATCCCGGCTATGGCATTGAATTTTTCAGTCTGGCTCTACCCTTTCATATTTCTGTATAATTATATTCTTCTGAATACCTTAATTAAATTCAAATAAACATTTGTATAGATAAATAGATTACAAGTTTTGTAGATAACAATAGATTAAGAATAGGTCATGATTCACTAATCTTAAAAGTCCATGTGATTTTCCTGAAATTTTGGAAAACAACTGAATAGCGACAGCACTTGACGCATGCCAAGTATTATACAATTTCAAATCAATAATAACTTCAGAAAAAGGCTCGCGCCACAAAAAGGTGGCATGCTAGTTATATGTATTAGCTGAAGACGTTCCTGGAACTCAGTTATGCACGAACATTACAAGACACGTAGGTCAGTTGTGAGAAACAAACGAGAGTCTTAAAGTTTACCAAGGCGAAGAGTAAAAATTTTAATTATGAGCTTAAAATTTAGCAATATTACGTTGCATTGGAGGTAGTTATGAAATAGGTGAACGTAAGTTGATAAAAGATCGTGAATATACAGTCCTTTGTATGTACAGCCTTACAGAATGTTCTATTGTGATCGGTTCTCGGCAGTCCACTGCGCCTAAATACCGATATTGTGTTATTCA
>CM060953.1:183787897-183896767 GCA_030765055.1 Mantis religiosa | reverse complement strand
AATTATAAAGCCGGGTGAGTTAACACAGATGCAAAAATATCCACATTATGCCAATCAGGTTCTGACCCGAATCTGTAAATATCACAACTCTCTTAGCATTGCGCTTATAAATATGCTATGAGCTGCTATCCTTTCTTTACTTTTTGTCCCCATGCGCAGGGGAACCCCAGAGAGGAACGTGTGTGCATAGCTGGCGAGCCTACACTACAGCTTATCTTTGCTGAGAGCTATCTGCTTTTATTTTTAGCAGCTCTACTGTCATTTAAGTGACAAGGTGTGGCTAAAATGCTACAGAAAAGTGTGTTACTTCCTACATTTATACTCTTATGTCAAATACGTATATCAACCATTTACTGAGATAGTTGTGCTAATTTCTGACTTTGACAAATAACTGGTAATAAAATCTGTATTAGACATATCTGAATCTAGAGCGACAGAACGAGAAAAATTTCGAACTGATTGCTGCAAAAGTAAATTTAACTGTGCATGGTGAGACATTTAACAACTTAATGTCTTTTTATGTAAGTCCTCAAACGCTAGTTCATATCGGACGATGAATGAAATGGATGAAACGATGCTCATATGAGTCAAGGACCGATAGAGCTTAGAGTTACGAGACATTCATCTTTCAGGATATAAGAGATAATCTCCAACGTTGTCATATCGGACGATGAATGAAATTATGTTCAAATGAGTGCAGGGTACATAGAGCGTAGTTACCAGACATTCATCTTTCAGGATATAAGAGATAACCTCCAACGTTGTCATATCTAACGATGAATGAAATGATGTTCAAATGAGTACAGGGTACATAGAGCTTAGAGTTACCAGACATTCATCTTTCAGGATATAAGAGATAACCTCCAACGTTGTCATATCTGACGATGAATGAAATGATGTTCAAATGAGTACAAGGTACATAGAGCTTAGAGTTACCAGACATTTATCTTTCAGGATAAGGGAAAACCTGCAACGTTAATTCATATTGGACGATGAATGAAATGTTCAAATGAGTACAGGGACCATAGAGTTTAGAGTTACCTGACATTTATCTTTCAGGATAAGGGAAAACTTGCAACGTTAAGTCATATTGGACGATGAATGAAATGATGTTCAAATGAGTACAGGGTACATAGAGCTTAGAGTTACCAGACATTTATCTTTCAGGATAAGGGAAAACCTCCAACGTTAAGTCATATTGGACGATGAATGAAATGTTGTTCAAATGAGTACAGGGTACGTAGGGCTTAGTTACCAGACATTCATCTTTCAGGATATGAGAGATAACCTCAACGTTGTCACATCGGACGATGAATGAAATGATGTTCAAATGAGTACAGGGTCCATAGAGTTTAGAGTGACCTGACATTTATCTTTGAGGATAAAGGAAAACTTCCAACGTTAAGTCATAGTGGACGATGAATGAAATTATGTTCAAATGAGTACAGGATACATAGAGGTTGGAGTTACCAGACATTCATCTTTCAACATAAGCGAAACCCTTGGGTGAAAAAAAAACCTTATCCGGATAATTCAACATGATACATGAGATGAAGATGGAGCACCGGTAGAATAAGATGCTGGGGGAAACCGGAGATCCCGGAGAAAATCCGCCCAGAGCGCCGTGTTGTCCACCACAAATATCATTTTGCGGTCGCATGGGATCGAACCCGGGCCGCCTTGGTGAGAGCCAAGCGGTCTAACCACTGAGCCACTGCGCGGCCCTAACCTGACCGAGATTCTAACTCGGGACCTCTTGAAAGTAAGGCAGACACGCCACCAGCTAGCTACGCTACAGAGGCGGGTTTAAGTGTCTTCACATGTTGGAGGGGGAGAGAACGTTTCCGAAAAATTTAGTGTGTGCTTTCGCATGACTCCATCTGTCCACTTACCGTTATTTTAAAATAGTGTCAACCAATTATTCTTGCATAAATGTACGTTACACATTTTGTTATAGGCACAAAGCAAGCAATGACATCTTAAAAACTGGTCACTACATACTGACCTTGAAATTTCATACTCTTTCTATGGCATTCCGAGAAACAGCTGAACAGCAACAGTGCTTAAAGAGATGTCGACAGTGGCGCATATCACAAAAAGTTATTTGCAATAACTAAATTGTGAGTTTTTACAGGGGTCTATTGTTTTGTATAGTATGTTTTTGTCAGTTTCTTAATATTCCCCTATATGGGACACCCTCACTAAGGAAAGAGAAAATAAGAATTGCAGTTATGGAAGTGGAAGTAAAATAAAAGAAGCATTTTGTTTGTTAACGACGTCAATTGCCAGTCATATCAGCGCTACCTGCGTCCCGGGATTTCATTCCGTAAGCGCTGTTTTTAATGTCTATAAATCTAACACCTAGGTACAAAATGTGCATTTGCTGATAAACGTGCAAGATAGAAATAAACCACGTAACTTTAATATCTAATTTTGTGTATGTGTATATTTGAATTGTGTATTGGTGTGTTCTGCGGGAGACCAACTTTTAGGCATATTGAGAAAACCTCTCAGACAGTAAATAATAACAAATAAAGTATCAAACGTTTCTACATAGGTCTAAAGGATAGTTTGGAATTTTGGAATTTATATTGTTGCTGTTTTGTAGATATTGAAGTTAAACACAAAGCTTAGTATGTATCGACAGTTCGTTTTTTTTTTTAGTTACCCATCCACATACATGGCACATTTTTTTAAAAAAAGGTTTTCTTTATTTAGTTTATCTCAAAACGTGGATTCAGGTACAATCTAGCTAGACTTTTGGGTATAATGTAATATTTCATATGCCCACTAGTAAATGTAGGAGAAAGTAAAACAATAAAACATTTGCAAATCATTACATATATTAACAAAAGTATCATTCAGGCCTCTGCTCCACGTATGTTTATAACGTGGACGCAAAAATTGGCATGTAAAAACTCGAAATAGTACGAAAGGGTAGAGCCAGACTAAAAAAATCCAATGCCATAGCCGGGATTTGAACCACGGATCTTCTGGTATCCGTCCAGCCGCTCTAACCATTGGGCTACTATGGCCAACGTGCCGACATGACATTAAATTCTCCAACTGACTCTTGTTTTTCCCGGTAAACCACTAGGAGTTCTCATAAACACATGAGATAACTACCTTAATGGCGACTTACTATGCTGTAAGTACTTTAACACCCGGGCTTTATAGTAAACCACTAGGAGTTATCATAAACACATGAGACAACTACATTAATGACGACTTACTATGCTGTAAGTACTTTAAGGCCCGGGCTTTATAGTAAACCACTAGGAGTTCTCATAAACACATGAGACAACTACCTTAATGGCGACTTACTATGCTGTAAGTACTTTAAGGCCCGGGCTTTATAGTAAACCACTAGGAGTTCTCATAAACACATGAGACAACTACATTAATGACGACTTACTATGCTGTAAGTACTTTAAGGCCCGGGCTTTATAGTAAACCACTAGGAGTTCTCATAAACACATGAGGCAACTACCTTAATGGCGACTTACTATGTTGTAAGTACTTTAAGGCCCGGGCTTTATAGTAAACCACTAGGAGTTCTCATAAACACATGAGACAACTACCTTAATGACGACTTACTATGCTGTAAGTACTTTAAGGCCCGGGCTTTATAGTAAACCACTAGGAGTTCTCATAAACACATGAGACAACTACCTTAATGACGACTTACTATGCTGTAAGTACTTTAAGGCCCGGGCTTTATAGTTCGGACCACTATTAGGTACAATTAATAGAAATTAATTGTTCTTTCACACTAGCCGTGTGTAGGAAACACTATGAAAGGGTAGAGCCAGAGTGAAAATTAAAACACGCAATGGTTTAGAGCGGCTGGACGGAGACCAGAAGATCCGTGGTTCAAATCCTGCTATGGCATTGAATTTTTCAGTCTTGGCTCTACCCTTTCATAGTGCGTCCTACACACGGCTAGTGTGAAAGAACAATTAATTTCTAAATAGTACGTTTTAATACCATGTATTAAGAGCAAAGGTAGCTCCATGTCATCGTACTACCTTCAAAATAGGAAGAAATACTCATGTTTTAAATTGCCATATATTCCATGAGTACATAAAGAATGCAGTCATGCTGATTATTGTTTTTCAAGGAGCAATGGAATGTTTTGCCTGGCAACAGAAAACCATAGAAGCTGATCTAAGCGACTTCATTTTTCAAGTATGCCACATATTTATGTGCCACCTTTGTCCAGGCACAAATTCTTAGCATCCTGGACATTCAGTCTGGACACAGCTAGGTTTAGCAGGTCAATGGGGTAACACATAACCGTGATGAAAACTGTCAGTGACTTGATAGCACATTCAAATCAAAAGTACTATCCTAAAACAACGCACGTTTTGTTGACAAGTGAGAAATAAGACACCAATTATTACTTTTCACTGTGAAAGTTAGCAGAAAAACGTGTTTTGTTTTATTGCGTTCGTCATCGATTTTTCATTGTTCATACTTAAACATTGTTTTCTAATAAATTGCTTACCTTGTGAGCAGTCCAGCGGACGAGACTAAAAGAGAAGTCTGCTGGGAAAAGCAAAAACTGCTGAACGTACGTGTGCGGTTTACTTTTTTTTTTTAACACAAATAAAGTGAATTGTTTACTAAGAGGACCTTTTCTAATTATGCTTAGAAGACAAGGTGAAAGTGAAATTCATAGGAAAATCTGCATATAAATATAGATAAAAAGGTAAAGGTAACTGCATGGTAATTTAGTAGGGTATTTACAGGAAAAACAAATGGGTAGTGGATATGATGTCAAAAATGTGGTAATCTGCTTTCCATTCGTTTTCTTTGAAGGTGATAACCACTGACCGGAGAAAGTTGTGGCAGATTTAGTTCACGTTAGGAAAATATTGCGTCTCAAGTGCCTTAAGTGATGACACTTAATCAATTTTTAAAGTTTACCGTAGCTCTGATTTTGACTAACTGCTTGAGAGAACAGTAGTGGTGTTGGGGCACATATTTCATTCTGTAACTGAGCATCATTTCAACAACTTGTTAATCGCAGCCGATGTGACCCACCCGGTTAAAGGATGTTACCTATGTAATCAAAAAGCTCGAGAAATAAATGCTGGTACCACCAGTGCATTTGTGCTTTAGCTCTCGCTAATTAAGGATTTTATGTTGCATACTTCTTGGATAAACAATTTGTCACAGAGAATGTCTTAACCTTCAGCAGGGCTCAGAATGCTTTACCTCGATGCTAGTCTGCCTGTCGAGGGTAGACATGTTTCTAGTCGACTATCTCCCCTCTCTTGATGCTATTTTCTGATTGTGTGTGTGTGTGTGTGTGTGTGTGTGTGTGTGTGTGTGTGTGTGTGTGTGTGTGTGTGTGTGTGTGTGTGTGTGTGTGTGTGTGTTTGTGTGCGCGCGCGCACACACACATTTAAGCAAGTCTGTGATGTTGAAAACTGCAAATACCTTCAAATATGGTATTGAAGCAATAAAATGGGTGGCGGACAGTTCCATGTTGACTCTACAGTTTGTAAGGAATAATAAGGGTACCTTCAGGGTTGAGCAGTGAGGTTTCTCTCAGGGTATGCGTGGATATGTAAGAGTAAGGATTGGTTCTTTTTTTATAATTTCTTTTATTGATCGATCAGCAGTACAATGCTTTACAGATCAGAGTGAAAAGAAGGTAACAGTACAATAAGAACAATAACACTTAGGGGAAGGCTAACAGGCCGCCCCCTAACTACATTAAGTTAGAACTCATATAATACTCTCTGAGAAATTATGTCAATATTGAAGATGTAAGTCAGACATCAAGCACTAGAATCACTCGAATCAGATGTGTCACTTAGAAGCAGGTCCTGTAGTAGTCTCCTCTTCAAGCGTGAGGGCTGGCGCGTGCGGACGCCGATGTTATAATGCACAGCTCCTGGAACTTCTTGCAGCGTGGAAAAGAAACGACGAGCGATCCTGCGAATGTAGTCGTGAAGAGGTAACAGTCCTAGTTCGTGATGGAGCTGCTGATTGCGGATGAACCATGGAGCGTTGGTAGCGATGCGCATGAAGCGATTCTGTATGACCTGAAGACGACGCAAATGACATATGTGTGCGGCCCCCCACACTTGGCAGGCATATGTAATAAGCGGACGAACGAGTGATTTGTAGAGTAACAATGAAGAGTGTAGGCCGAGGCTGGAACGGCGATGCAACAGAGGTGAGAGTTTTGAAATCGCCCGGAGGCCAGTGATATAAGACGATCGATATGAGCACGCCAGGTCAGTCGAGAGTCCAAAAGCACTCCAAGGTATTTAACGGGAGTTGTAGTGGGGAGCCAAGGGACATTGTTCCTGTAGAGACACAACGGAGTAAGCGGAGTATATCGGCGAAGAGTGAAGATTTAACTTCGGTTTTCTGAGGGTTCAAAGAGATCCGCCAAGTGCTGAACCAATGAGTTAGGCGATCTAAAGAGAGCTGTACTACTTGTGCGTGCTGGAGATTAACATGAGAATAATATAGTACTGTGTCATCAGCGTAAAGAGCTAAAGAAGTCGGAGCTAAGTCAGGAATATCAGAAATGTATATATTAAATAGAGTCGGGACCAAGATAGAACCCTGTGGGACACCAGCGGTAATATTACGTGGGGATAGCTGCGGACCGTCTGTCCTCACACTATACACAGCTGTGCGTGGGTGTGTAACTTTCACGTTCTCGAAGCCCTTTATTCAACCAAAAATCCTTTGTGACTATTTTGTCCATTGTGATTATTAGTCTCGGTCATGCCAGAATACCCTTTTCAAACAAAGTCAAGTGCTATCCCTTAGAATTCTGTTTCTCCCGTATCTTTTGTTACACGATTCAACTCAACTGACATTCAACTCCGTGCACCTGCACGCGTTCCACACAAGGATACATACCTTTGAAATCCATCCCTTAATTTTGGTATCACTATGTACTGGTGATAGAATTTTCGACTCCGTTATGCTGTAATATATTCATTATCAAAAAGAACCTTTAAATAAGGGACGCAGTTTATAAACGAAATTACGGAAACCGTACTTGAATTTTAGAAAGAGTGGAAGTGACAAGAAAATTACGAAGAATTTGGTGACCAAGGCTGTAATTCTTATACTACGGTGAAGAACCATTGAGAGTTGGGGTAAGTCTTTGAAGCGCAGGAACATGTAGATGTGTTATGAAGAAACATTATCGATCATCGTTCGTCTGAAATCTCTCTCGGTCAAGCCATGAAACAATAGACATGTGACGTGTTAATCTAGGATAGTTGTCAGCAGCAATCCTTAGGGGAGACAAAATATCTACCCGCATACTTGAGTTACGCTGTTGGTTCTGGGGTGGTTGTTACACGATAGTTCGGGAAGACACTGTGGAAAAAAGGAAAATATATAGCAGGAAGGAAAATGAAATTTGGTAGCATTTTGTTAAATGGTTAAAAACTAGGGAGAGGCCCTCGATACTTTGCGTTACCACCTATGTACTTGCATGTTATCGATATTGAAAGACACTTGGAGACTTCGCTCGGTTCTTTTTCGATACTTCGGTGGTGATTCTCCAATTTTTATTTTATTTTAAAATCACAAAAAATATTATTGCCCTAAGTATAACGTTGTAAAGCCCTTAGACATTGACTGGAATGTTCTACCTGTAGAGCATAATTATACAAGAAAATAATCGTGTGTCAAATTCACTGCCAGTTAACTGTTCCCAAGAACAAGTCACTGCATATCTCAGCGATGATTTGTCACTTCCTTTTTCTAGTGCACTGGATTACTGGAAAACAAATTTAACATTTCCAAAACAAAAAAAGGTTATCCGCTAAATATTTGTGTATTCCAGTTGCCACAGTTTTCTCTGAAACGCTATTTAGCATAGCAGGACTCTTATGTGGCAGAAAAAGAAATAGACTTGACGCCGAAACAGCGAGAAAGCTAGCATTTTTGAACGAAAACTGACAAGAGTGGGCTATTTCAAAAATGCATTTTGCTTTTAAATGTCTAATGTAGAGTTTAAAAATTAGTACACTGATGATTTGAAGTGTTGTCTCATTAAATATGTACACCTAATTAATTTCATTCGCATTATACAATTCTCCCAACATTCTATTTTGTATTGAAATTAGAAGTAGAAATAACGGTGTCGAGAATCGAAGAATTGCGGTATAGTGGAAAGTATTGTGTATCGGTACCGAGAAATATTTATATCGACGCATCCGTATTAAAAACAGAACAGAGGCTGTGAATAGACAAGGGATGTGGGGTAATCTGTTTAGCAAGAGATCATTACTTATATATTTAAAAATGAAGAAAAATCGGGGAAGAGAAAATTATACAGATGTATGCTATAGGTAAGGGAGAGAGAATTTAGCCTGGGGTTATATTGAGAGGGGAATTAACTAATAATTGTGTACTATGTGGAGAAGAAATATGTGTGAAGCATTGCAAAAGTTTAGGAAATTGGAGAAAAGAAAGATGGGAAGAAAATGGGGGAAGAAAAGTGTACTCGTGGTGATATACATTAAAACACGAAAAAAATAACTAAGCAGATAAGGAAGTTTGCGAGAGAGTAAAGGAAAATGGTTAAGTAGGGCAAAGAAATTAAGAGAAAGAGATAATGAAGAAATAGAAGATTACTATGGGCTAAAATTAGTTGTAAATGGCCAGGGAGCACAACAACTAAGTAGCCTATAAGCATGAGGTAACTGACAGTACTTATAGTTAGATTAGCAGGAATTAGAGGGAATGGCTGGCCCCCGTAGCTCAGTCGGTAGAGCACCTGCATGCCGTGCTAGGGGTCTCGGGTTCGATTCCCGGCGGTGGCAGTGGGGATTTTTCTCTGACCCAGATAATTCCTCATTTTTTCCTAGAGTCTGGAAGTGTGAATGAGAGTGCGAATGTGTGCGTGATCTAATAATTAAAACTCAACGTATATAAGTTAACACATTCGATATGTTCCAAAGGAGAACGGCCGCTGATATGCCATTGCAGTTAAAGACGGGGTATAAATGGAATAAAAAAATTAGAGGGTATATTATAATAATAACAGATCTTTGTATAATCTTTGTGCACATTATTATTATTATTATTATTATTATTATTATTATTATTATTATTATTATTATTATTATTATTATTATTATTATTATTATTATTATTATTATTATTATTATTATTATTATTATTATTATTATTATTATTATTATTACACTGTAACCTTTTTTTGTGAATTCTCTTTAAGTTGGTAACCCCCTTTTAACACTTTACTCGCCAACATTGTAAACCTCGCTCTTGGATACCATATAAGAGACTTGATCTTCTTCCGCCAATACATTGTAGTACGTAAACATGTGTTGGCAATTAAAGCGCAGGGATTTGCACTGTTTCCTGGCTTGTTAGTGTGTTAACGACGCAGCTGTGAAGGCCAAGCGCTGCTCAGATCTAAACATTACTGACCTAGTGTTCCAAATGTAGGACACTGGAAAAATACTATTTTCAAATTCTCATTTTACCGTGTAATTGCTCTTAAGTCTTCGAATCCAACCAGAAAATAGGTTTAGTAAGTCTTCATGGGTAATTGAAGTCGTTGAGGTCAGTTTTATTTAAAGGTAGTTTATAATTTAACGTAACAAACTTTGGCAGAAATGGTTTCAAAACGTTTCGTTGTAGGTAAAAGAGCATACAGGAAACTGGAAATGTAATCAGAAGTTTAAGAACGGCTCTTTATAGATATGCCGACTTTGAAATTTCATACTCATTGTGTAAAGAAAACTGAATGTTGACATCTCTCCAAAAATGACGAAGTATTGAAAAATCTAAAGCACTGCTGAGAATATCTAGATAACACAACGATAATAACACAAACGTTATTTAAAAAATAGCAAATTATGAATCAAATAGGGCTTTAGCGTAATCCCTTTAATCGGTGGTGTTGCCCTGGGGCAGCATTACGCTGTATTCAACGTAAAAATTTTTAGTGCGTTTATTTGTTATAATATTGTACTGGCCTTTGTCGGTTATAGGTTCTAGCAAAATTTTGAGTCTTTACAATTGTAAATATGTTATTATTTTTACAATTAACGTTGTAGAGTTTTTTTAATATAAAAAAGGCAAAGTCCAAGCAACTGCAGTCAAATGATACCCCGTCAACATCCAGGTGTGCCATCACAGCGATTATTTTACGTGGGCCCTCTCCGTCCTTTACCACAGGCACATTCGACTGCAGTTGCCGAGACTCGAACTAACAACGTTTAGCTTTGAATGGGTGGCCAGCACATTGTATATCGCTTTAACGATCATGGCTATTCGAATCGATTGCGTTGAGGCACCGCAGAAAGCGATATGAGAACCGGTTTAGCAAGTACAGCAAGAGCAGCATAAGTAGCAAAATCATGTCAGTTAAAGGCTTAAGTGTTTCAAAGGAATTTAAGTGGACTACTAAAAAGTGTTGACTGTAGTTATGAGATGCGGAGGTAGACTAGTGCTCATTCTCAACTCTCGCTTCCAGACAAGCCTATTACTGAAAACAGGCTGAAAATTCTGCAAAGTATCAAACCAAGTGAGAAACATTGAATCAGAACTGCTGCCGTCCGTCTCTGTAGCTTAGGTAGTAGCGTGCCTCTCTCACGTTCAAGAAGTCCTGAGTTTCAATCTCGTTCAGGATGAGTTGTTATCTGGATACGTTTTATTCCCTGGGTTTCCCTTATCCTGAAAGATGGATGTCTGATAACTCTAAGCTCTATGTACCCTGTACTCATTTGAACATCATTTCATTCATCGTCAGATATGACTTGACGTTGGAGGTTTTCCCTTATCCTGCAAGATAAATGTCTGGTAAATCTAAGCTCAATGTACCCTGTACTCATTTGAATATCATTTCATTCATCGTCCGATATGACTTTGGAGGTTTTTCCTTATCCTGTAAGATAAATGTCAGGTAAGTCTAAGCTCTATGAACCCTGGGTACGGCCCGCCTCAGTAGCGTAGTGGTAGTATGTCTGCCTCATGTTCAAGAGATCCCGAGTTGGAATCTCGGTTAGGGTGAGTTATCTGGATAAGTTTTTTCCGGGGTTTCCCTTATCCTGATAGATGAATGTCGGGTAACTCTAAGCTTCATGGACTCTGGACTCATTTGAGCATCATTTCAGCAATTTCATCCAACTTCCGATATGACTTTACGTTGGAGGACGTAAATTGGAGAGAAAAAAAACTTAACTTTGGAGGTTTTCTCTTATTCTGAAAGATGAATGTCAGGTAACTCTATACTCCTTGTACCGTGGACCCATTTTACACATTTCATTCAATGCGATATGGCTTGACTTTGGATGACGCTAAGAAGAAGAAATGGAAGAAGAGAAAGAGAAAGAAGAAACTCGTTAGCAGCATCCTCTCAATCCAAAGCTTTTATGTGAAAAGCACTTTGTAGCGTCAGGCGGATAACAGTTTTATCGGTTCCGAAATTCGATTCCCGTTAAGGTCAGTAAGCACTACATGCGCGGCACAGAAGCAAGATTAAGTAATGTCGCCTATAGCAAACACTGACACTGAGGTGGAAATGCTTAAGCTAGTGAAAAGCAATTTTGCTCACTCTCACAACACATTCAATTCCCAGCAAATTTATTCTAAAAATGATTTTTCCACTCAAGACTCTCAAAACATGTATTTCCGGTGACATATCGATGCCAGTTTATTTTGAGTTGTGTGAGGTCATCACCATGTGAGAACAAAATACATTGAGCTAACCCTGCCATATGTAGCAGGAGGTCTTTGCCCTAAAGATGTCCTACGGGCTTGTTTGTTTATTTTTATGTCTGCGCTGCTATTAATTGCGCAATAGAGCGGGTTAAAATGTAGATCGTGTATGAAACACTCGGTTTATGCTTGTCATAATTTTTTATGGCATTAACTTTTTACAAGATATTTCTTGTTATTATTCCGAATTTTCCAACATTTTTGGAGAGTATGGTTATAATTCATTTGTTTCTAATATGCAGCAGCACAGACCCATTCTCAAACATTTGACTATCGCAGCAGTCTCTTGAATACATATTTAATTTCAAATTGAAAAAGCGCACAAATATGCATTGTTTCTCCATTGTTAATTTTCACTTGAATATTCATGCACTGATCTCACTCTTTATGTGCTAAGTTCTATGAAGTAGCGTTCATAGAATTTACCACACAGTTCACATGCATTAAAGGGCTCTTCAATAAAGAATTATCATAATTATTTTACGGTCATAATTTTTCACCCTAAAATTCAATCTTATTATATTCTGTTAGCTTAATGTGAAACAAACACGCCGTACTAGTTTCATTGTTGGTATTCCTGGTTCCCGCCTGTGAGAACCAGGCAAGTTCAAACATGTTCAGTATCGCCTACCGCTGCAATGGGGGTAACATGCAGTTAAAGTTGATGTTAGAGGAAGATCCGGAGTTTCTTTCAAACGTAATCACTGCTGATGAAACTTGGTTACATCATTTTGATCCTGAGAGCAAACAGCAAAGCTCAGTGTGGAAATCTCCTTCATCACCAACGCCCCAAAAAGCAAAAGTGGTTGCTTCTGCTGGGAAAGTTATGGTCATCTCATTCTTTGATATTCGTGGAATGGTTTATCAGCATGTTGTACCTGCACACACATCAGTAACTGAACAATACTACAGGGATGTCCTGAAAACATTGTAAGACCATATCAGGCGCAAAAGATATTTCCATGAAGCAGGCTGGATTATGCGCGGCCGCATATTGCCAATGTTGTTGCTGAATATCTTGCAAAAATCAATGTGAAGTGTATCCCTCACCCTCCCTATAGTCCGGATTTAGCCCCATGTGTCTTTTTCCATTCCCTAACTTGGAGAAACGCCTTCGTGGGAGACATTATCCATCATCAGAAGCAGTGACGAAGGCTGCGGAGGCGATATTGAAGTATCTGTCAAAAAATGGTTTCTAGCATGTCTTTGAAGACTGGCAGAAACGCTGGGACAAGTGCATCGCATTCAGGGGAGACTATTTGGAGAAGGAGCATCAAAATTATGAGGATCTTTATTGAACAGCCCTCGTATATTTAATGACTCACAAAAAATGTGTAATGAGAGCATTCCGTGAATTTTTATCTCGATTAACATGAATTAAATAGAATAATAAGCTTTTGTAAAACAGTTTATAGAAGAGACATTTAAATGAACGATGCTTGAGAAAGTCATAACAGCAGGTTTTTTAAATTTACAAACGTATTTAAGTTTAAACGTAGTACAAATTAAATTCTTCTGCTTTAACTTCCCTAGTTGTACCACTATCGTGGTGTTAGGGGATTCATGTTCCTACATCCCTTTTAAGGTCGGACCTGAGGTGCCGAAACTTTAGATGCGATAGTGAACCAGGATAGGTGATCAGCCCAATGCCTGGTGTGAAGGTGAAGGAAGTGGATGATATAGATGACGGAAAGATGATGATGGAGCAATTGGTATAATGCTGACGGGGAAAACCGGAGGACCCGGAGAAAACTCGTCTCAGCACAATGTTGTCCGCCACAAATCTCATTTAACGGTCACCTGTGATCGAAACTGGGCCGCCTTGGAGAGAGCCAAGAGACCACTCAGCCATGGCGCGGCCGTATTACGAATTACATTATTAATAAAAATTAAGGCTTTGAAAAATAGAGTATCGTAGAAAATTACTGATGTATTCCTCATCCTCAAACTCGCCCGCCTCGGTAGCGTGGTGGTAGCATGTCTGCATCACGTTTAAGAGGTCCCGAGTTCGAATCTCGGTCAGGGTGAGTTACCTGGATATGGTTTTTCCGGGGGTTTCCCTTATCCTGAAAGACGAATGTCGGGTAACTCTAAGCTTCATGGACCCCGGGCTCATTTGAGCATCATTTCACCAATCTCATTCACCGTCGGATATGACTTAACGTTGGAGGACGTAAATTGCAAAAGAAAAAAAGAAAAGAGAAATACATCAGTAGTATAGATTTGGGAGAATCAGCACAGTGTAGATAAGATGCTGAACTCTCCTCTGTGTTAATATATGAGTGATGTAGAATGCTCATTGATTTAGAACTCTCCTATATGAAAATCGAGTTGTAAAAGAAGGGGAGTGTTGGCGTAGTGCCGTTCTCCCCTGTGCAGTGAGATGTTTTTGAGGGTTGGGATGATGATGATGATGATGATGATGATGATGATTGTGTGTGTGTGTGTGTGTGTGTGTGTGTGTGTGTGGTAACGGGGGTTCCGGGGATGTTTGAATTAAATGTGAATTCTTTTCGATGTGTGTGTGCTTGAACTCTCATGTATTCTTTTCGATGTGTGTGTGTGCTTGAACTCTCATGTATGAATATCGAGTCTAGGGTTCGATATTTGTGATGGGGTGGGGTGGGTAACGGGGGGGTTCCGGGGATGTTTGAATTAAATGTATTGATAGTAATTCTTCGATGTCTGTGCTTGAACTCTCATGTATGAATATCGAGTCTAGGGTTTTGATATCTATTACGTTCAGTGCTTCGATGTCTGTGCTTAAACTCTCATGTATGAATATCGAGTGTAGGGTTTGATATTTATTACGTTTAGTGTATGATATATGATGTAGTATCGTTAATCTTTAGATAAAAGAATATCGAGAGAAAGATTAGGTATGTTTACTGGGAGAGATTTATGAAAATAAATGTAATAAGACATTCTGGTAAGGGGTGTTCCCTATGCAGAATCTCTCCTTGAGCTATTGTATCCAAGAGCGATGTAAAGGTTAAGAAAAGGTTAAATTCCATTCCCACATCGAGGTACGAGAAAATATAAAATCTGTTCAACAATGAAGTATAAGAATGGATATGTAAATCTATGTGAGAGGGTCGCATGACAAAGAAATGTCCCCTCTAAGCATGATAAAAGTGGTACATAGCAAGTGTATATAAAATAAAAGCACTAGCCATCTCTTTAAGAATGATAAAAAATATTGAGAGAAAAGTATAAGAATGCAAATGTAAATCTGTTTGAAAGGGTATTCATGATAAAGGAACGCACCCTCTAAGCACGATAACCTAAAAAGAATATTCCCTCTAAGCATGATAAAAGTGGAACATAACATCGAAAATAAAATAAAAGCACTTACCATCTATTTAAAAATGATTAAGATAACGAGAGAAAAGTATCTCATCTTAAATATATATGAGTAATACAAAACTGATCAATCAATACGATAATATATATACGCAAGTAGGGATCTATAGTGTAGATATCCTAACTATCCATGGCAAGATATCACCCTCCATATAAAAAAAATTGTCTAGAAAATCTCCCCTCAGTATTACGAATACTCCACTGAACTACATCCCCCTTGGTATGTAGGTCAGAGAAAAAAAAAAAAAAGAGTTAATCTCTCCAGACTGGTGACAGGGGTGTTCAAAACATTCTTATTGCTGTAGCGAAGTCTAATTTTGTCAAATAACGTTAGGAAAAAAAAAGAATATATTTTAAAATTAAACGAATGAATCTATATATTTGTATGAATGATGAAACAATACTATGAATGTGTTAGTATACCAAATGTAAAAAAAAAAAAAAAAAAAAATCAAATGTTCAGAAAAATATATTTTGTACAAGTATGTATGTGTGTAAAGAAATGTGTAACTATATCACCCCTCCCCTCCAAGATGTAGGGAACGAATCACAGTTAGTGTGCGCACGCAACATGGTGTTTGGGAAGGAGAGATACGGTTGGAGGGGGTGTAAAAAATGATGAACCTGTATAAAGTTTAAACTATGATAATAAAGTTACTAGTAATACCTTCGAACTTATAACGTAGTCACAACTACTTTAAACATATAGCGTAATATGTAGACAGTAACACCTCTCCCGGACGGAGGGGGGGCGGAGCAACTGTTAATAAATACCGCAGTACGGATGTGTGAGGAGGCAGTCGATTCTCTGGAAATATGGATCCTACAGGTAAGATAGAAAAGTTGTATACTGTAATTCATTTTTTATTTCTGTGTACGAAGAATGTTGAAGTAATACTGATTCGTGTGTGCTTATATGTATGTTTCAGATCATGAGATGCTACAGCTAAATCAACTAGCTGAAGGTGGAACACATCTTCCCACAAAGAAACTACGTGAATTAGATCAGTCCGTTCAACACATCATTCGATCCGTCAAAACCGTGAAGACCAGATATGGTGAACGGGTCGTCGTCGAAACATCAGATTTCCAAGTCTTCCTCCCGGAGAGATTCAAACACATGACCGCAGCGCAGAAAGATCTACTAAATCGTGGTGACTGCATACTCCAATACCATGGCGAGGAAACACTAGAAAGTGGTTTCAAACGACATAAATTGTCTTTTTTAAGCAGCCCGTAATGTCGTCAAAAGGTGAGTATAATTATTGAATAAAATTTCATAAAAAAAAGTGATAATGTAGTTACTTGCATGTAAATGTGAAATCGTACATGTTGTATTAGAACTTAAAGTGTTAATTATCGCACGTCATGTAGTATTAGTAATTGAATGTAGTTACTTGCATGTAAATGTGAAATCGTACATGTTGTATTAGAACTTAAAGTGTTAATTATCGCACGTCATGTAGTATTAGTAATTGAGCGTGAACGTTGTAGGGTTAATTTTCATGTGTAATAATTACGTACATGTGAATATCGTAGTTCAGTTACGTTATTTCACATGCATGTTAGTTACGTTTGTTTGTTACACGTAAAAGTAACGTTGTAGGTGAAAAAAAAAGAACGTTAATTTATATGTGTAAAACGTACATGTGAATATCGTAGTTCAGTTACGGTATTTTACATGTATATGGTTTACGTTGTGTGTTTTTATCATTTATGTAAGGGAGAGAGCATTACGTAAAACAGTTACATACTATCTGAATATTGTAGTTACGTGATGATAGCAATAATTGTAAAATACATAATCATTATGTAACTATTTTCATATGTAAAAGTTACATGCATGTTACGTTCTACGTAAAGTATAGAGTTTACGTAAAATTGAGATTCAGACATGTAAAAGTTATTAACATGTATGTTATTTCTGTTACCACCTTACATACATGTAAATCAATGTTCCCGTATGTAAAGTTAATCGAATGTTGTAATTGCTTTTTTCAGAAACGACGACAAGATGCTCCGATACTGCCACTGGACAACCCTCGATTCAGCAAGATGAAACCTGTTCGAACGTGACCCAGGCTGAACGATTACGATGTATTCACAGTGAGTCTGCTTTCAAAAAACGATTATCCACCTACGAAATTCACAACTGTGTTAATATACTTGACCCCGTCATATTCTTAGCAGAATGCAAACCTTTAATTTTGAATGAAATTGATAAGGGCTTAAACATGTATAAATCAGGTCTTAAGATAGGATCCTGTTTATCCTGTCAATATGTCATAATATCACAAGAGAGCGATAATATTCATACATTTAACTTTAACAGTAAACTTGAGGTGATATTGCAATCTACAGATAAATCTATATGGTATGAAGAGAAGATTGTACAACCTATACTAGATCATATGGATAATTTTGAATCGCGTACCAGTTCAAAAGCTTTATACAGTATTGAGAAATTAACAATATATGTGACACAATACGATTCATTGAATGCAGGGATGTATACTGAATTACCCGACTTTATAAAATCGAAGAGAGCTGTTATTAACATTCGTAATACTGATAAATATTGCTTTGCATACTGTCTGTTAGCATCCAAATACCCAGTAGAACGTAACAAGAATCGACCCACCTCCTATAAAAGATATGATTTTCGTAACGAATTTAACTTTGAGAATATAACATTCCCCGTATCATTGAAAGATGTAGAAAAATTCGAGAATCAAAATTCAAATATTTCAATAACGATATACGGTGTTGAAAATAAATCGATTATTCTCTTATATCAACCAAGAGAGATAAAATCACATCATGTTAATCTTTTAATGTATAAAAGACATTATTGTCTGATAACAGACTTGTCACGTTTGCTAGGAAAGCAGCTAACTAAACATAATGGGCGAAAATGGTTATGTAACAATTGTAACTTGTATTTCACATCAGAATCACGTTTAAATAGCCATAAAAAGAGGTGTATGATGAATCAAATTATCAGAATGCCCGAGGCTGGTAAAACTGATCTCGTTGAATTTAACGCATATTCGAAATGTCTAAAAGTTCCATTCGTGGTTTATGCAGACATAGAATGTATCTTACGTAAGGTAGATTCGTGTCAAGATGTATCGAGTAAAAGCTGGACACGTACCATTCATAAACATGAGGCGTATGCAATTGCATTACATTTGGTCTGTAGTTATGATAAAAATTTAACACGTTTCAAATCATTTGAAGGTCCATATGCAATTGAAAATTTTCTTAAAGAATTAACGTTAATTGCAAATCAGGTCATTAATATATATGCTAATAAAATTGAAATAAGTATGAGAGATGTGGATGAGCTAGAATATCAAAATGCAACACGATGTCACATATGCAAACGTGAATTTCTTAACTCGTGTATAAAGGTTCGTGATCATTGTCATTTGACTGGAAGTTACGTTGGCCCAGCTCATAAGCACTGCAATTTAAATAGGAAAATGCCAGGATTCATACCAATATTCTTTCATTGCTTGTCAAAATACAATGCTCATTTCATAGTAAAGAAACTAGGTTACGATACGGAACCTATCAACTGTATTGCACAAACTTCTGAAAATTACTTATCCTTTAGCAAAAGATATACAAATTCGAATGGAATGAGTATATATCTAAGATTTCTGGATAGCTATCGTTTTTTGGATTCAAAACTTAGTAACCTTTCGGATATGTTAGAAGCAGATGATTTTCATTATACCAATAATATGTACACGAATCCTTTGCATAGACAACTGATGAAACGTAAAGGTGTCTTCCCGTACACGTATGTGGATTCTATAGAAAAATTATACGAGAATAGTCTACCATCCAAACATCAGTTTGATCATGTAAGCGATGAGGATTATAGTCATGCTAGAACGGTATGGAATGAATTCAATGTTAAAAATCTGGGTGAATATTTAAATATATATCTTAAGTGCGATACATTAATACTAACGGACGTGTTTGAACGCTTCCGTGAATTAAGTATCGGTTTGTACGGACTCGACCCGTGTCAGTATTACACACTTCCCGGGTTAGCCTATAATGCAATGTTAAGAACGACTGGTGTACAGATTTCATTATTAACAGATAAGACTATGCTAGATTTCTTCGAAAAAGGAATACGAGGTGGAATTTGCACTGTGTCCAAACGGTATGCAAAGGCGAATAACAGATACATGACTAGCTATGATAACACTCAACCAACTAATTATTTAATGTACGTTGACTGCAATTCTCTATATAGTTATACAATGGAAAATAATAGCTTACCATACACTGATATAAGGTGGCTTACTGATGCTGAAATTAAATCAATAGATTTTATGTCTATTACAAGTGATTCTGACGTGGGATATGTGTTGGAAGTAGACTTTAAATATCCACAGGAACTTCATGATATACAAAATGATTTGCCATTATGCCCTTTGAATGAAATCGCGCCAGGTGATAAGTATACAAAATTGCTAACAACATTGAATGATAAAAATAAATACGTATTACATTATCTCAATTTTCAACAATGTGTTAAACTTGGTTTGATTCCATCGCGTATACATAGAGTAATAGGTTATAAACAATCTAACTGGATAAATCCTTACATTGAACTCAACGTTCGTAAACGTATTGAAGATAAGACGAAATTTGGTCAAAATCTATGGAAGTTAATGAATAATTGTGTTTATGGAAAATTTATAGAGAATGTAAAACGTTATAATTCATTTCATTTAGCTACCAGCTGGAAACGAGCGCGTAAATTGTTAGCTCGACAGACATGTATAAGGTACGTGATTTTTGATGAAAATTTAATAGGTATAGAATTGGTCAGAGATGAAATATTGATGAATAAGCCAATATACATAGGACAAGCAATCCTGGATCTATCCAAACATAAAATGTATGATTTTTATTATGAAATTCTGAAGAAAAAATTGAAAGATGTAACTTTAATCTATACGGACACGGATGCTTTTCTCTTTGAATCTACCTGCGATATATATGAATTTATTAAAACCAATATACATTTATTCGATACATCGAATTATCCAATGGATAATGTGTATGGTATTCCGTTAGCAAATAAGAAAATTTCAGGATTATTCAAGGATGAGCTAGCCGGTAGAGTGATGACTGAATATGTAGGGCTGAAATCGAAATTATATAGTTATCGATATGATACTGAAGTGATTAAAAAATCAAAAGGTGTAACAAAAGATTCGATGAGATTCATAACCTTTGAACAATATCTCTCATGTATTACACATCCTGACACGATACATCGAAGCATGCAGACATGTTTCAGAAGTTATAAACATGATGTTCATACCATTGAATCTAATAAGATAGCTTTAAGTGGTATCGATACAAAACGATACATTCCCAATAATTCATTTTCAACATTAGCATGGGGACATTATGCTATAGAAAATTGTCAAGTGTAAATTTCTTTTTCTTTTCTCAATAAAGCATAGATTCAACTGAGTTAAAAGGTATTACTAGGCCACGATAATAACATATTACTGTATTTCAAAAAATAAAATAATTGAGTTTCAAGTATAATTGTAAAGTGTGTTACAACTGAGTTAAAAGGTATTACTAGGCACATGATAATAACATATTACTGTATTTCAAAAAACGAAATAATTGAGTTTCAAGTATAATTGTAAAGTGTGTTACTAATTACATGATAATAACATATTTACTTCATTTGAAAGATAACGTGTTGCTTTTTTTATGTTTATGTTAGGGGTGAAGGAATATTTTTTCCTATTCATGTCGTTTTGAAATGTTAGATAGCAGAAATCAATGAAATGTTAATTCAACTATAATCATGTATGATTTTTTTATTAAAATATATTTACTAATTATATCAAAATGTTATTATCATGTCTCCGTTAAGGGGTGAGGGGAGATTTATATATATCAATGCGAACTAGCATGTACAAAGGCTCTTATTTCAGCTATAATCATGTATGATGTTTGTTTAACGTATATTACTAATTACTTCAAATTGTAATTATCATGTTTACGTTAAGGGTAGGTGAATTTATATATACTCAATGTGAACTAGCATGTACGTTATGTTAAAATCTCTACAATTAAATGTTAATTCAACTATAATCATGTATGATTTTTTTTAAAAAAGTATAAAAATGTTATTATCATGTTTAAGTTAAGGAGATGTGAACTAGCAGTTACAGAAGATGTCAGGAATCAATGTGAACAAAAAAAAAAAAAAAATAAAACACAATATATCATTAAAATTATATTTCTTTATTGAGTTGTGTGTTTTTTATTTATACAATGTCCACCTCATTAATCCATTCACGGGTAGGAAATCCTAACCATTTCACCAGAATCCTATCACCACGACGTCTGATGATCCTTTCAACTAAATACGTGTCTGGATATTGAGTTTTCTGTAATTCATAACCGTAGAATGCTCCTTCAATCAGTTTACCCTCCAGATCCTCGATGAGATAGGTCAATGGATGTGTCCTTTGCACTGTACGTATCCTAAAGACTTCAACACTCCAATTTGGTAGATAACCTTTCTCCATAACACCTTTATGCTTAGAAATCCTCACGTAGTCACCAACACGATGAAGCCTAGATCTTCGCTTCTCACGCAGACTTCTATCATATTTGTAGACGCTGAGCAGGAGAGAATTATCACGAACTTCTACAGGCTTCATACGAATCGTTCGATGGTAAGTATTATTGTATGTATGAATAATTCTAGGTAGTATGTTTATCCATTGATATGAGCCTTGAACAATAAATTCCTTATGCAAAATCAGTTTGATCGTTCTTATTAAACGTTCCACTGCAGCAGCCTTAACGTGAGTGAATGTACTGTAATGATTAATATTATTACGATTCATTAGTTCGCGGAAATGTTTATTGTAAAACTCCCTTCCTTTATCAGATTGAACATTCTTCGGAAACGATTCCATTTCATTCAATATCTCCTCCATAGCAGTCGAAACGTTAATACCACTTTTATCACGTAATGGTCGTGCATAAGCCATCTTGGAATAAAAATTGCATGCAAGAAGAATATACTTATAATTCCTATTGTCTCTTGCATAATTAGACATGTCCATAAGATCTATTTGTACTAAATCGTTCATTCCTTTGCTTATGATCTTACGACGTAAAAATCGTCTTCTAGCTGGTGCATGTAACTCGGTTGCAATGCGACGTTTTATCATGCTATAATTTTTGATGTTTTAAGTTCTGTAATAATTTCTTCTATCTCGGGTGAGTGATTAAAATTACCTGCATCCCTCGACGCAACTAATAATCTTAATCTGTTTATTATTTCATTCGGATCGTTCCAGTAGATGTAATCTAAGTTTCTCTGCGGTACATGTTCTTTCCAACGTAAACCAAATCCAGTTCGATTACTAACAAGGTCACGAATGATATGACGATACTTGAACCCTCGATTTGCTCTTAAACGTCCATCTCTTGAATAACCGTGTCTGTAAACTTGAGTATTCTGTAAGATTTGTGAATACACGTCTAAATCATCATCTGTGTACGATGTCTTGCGAGGTATACGTTTAAATAATAATTCATATAAGCCTGCTGTGGGTTCATACGTTTCTGTTCCTATCTGAACACCATCAGATTTAAACACAACTGTCTTGTTACCCAATTTATACTCATTATCCTCGTAACGTATGCCGTAAGTATTGTCCATGTCACTCGAACTGGCAGTTCGAACCTTGTGTAGATACTTTGACACGAGATCAGATCCGTTAGCATCATCTGTAGTTTCGTCGTCGTCGTCGTCGTCGTTGTCGTTGTCTTGGTGTGCTTTCGCTATTACTTTCAATGGTTCGGTTACAGGTTGAAGAACTTCAGACATGACTCGTTGCGTTTCGAATTTCATTCCTTTGAGAGAACGTAACTTTTCTCTTATTGCCCTACTGTGACGGGCAATGGATTCCTTAAGTCTTGTAGCTTCAACATCCATATCGAAATGAATGTATAATTAATCAGCTACTGCTAATTTATATGAAACTATCAGTTCTATACTTAATATATGACCATCTTTAGCACGTCCGACTGGTGCTGTAAACGATAGAATATCGCCAGTTTCAACTCTTACAGGATATCTTTCAACTAATCTTCCGTTTATTGCAAACAATGTATCATTTACAGCATGCGGATGTACCGATGATACGATGGAACACGAGAGTACACTTCCATTTCCAGGAACTTTATAGTATTCGAGTCCCGATGTTAACGTATACCTTAAAGAGGGACCTCGAAACGGACGTGTTTGTAATGAAATTATGAGTTGTGCTTTCAATTGTTGTAACATAGTGTTTACAACATTTCTCATTCGTGTTTTCATAGTATGAATATAATTATTTATAGTGATTAGTTTATTATCAAGTTCCGTTTGTCGTGCGGTTAGTTCTTTCACTTCTTTTTCTACACCTGTAGTAATAGTCTCGCTAGCGGAGGTGATTGTTCTAGTTAACTGACTTTGTAATTCATTCTGTTTCCGTGTAATAGTATCGGCAATGTTTGTTATAGTCTCAGTTAAACCCGTTTGCAATTCATTATGTTTCTGTATAAAGAAATGATTAACATAACTCATGGTGACTGCATCACTATCATCTATCGGGTCGGCTAAATCCTTCAATCTCTTCATTCGAAATGATAGAGTTTCATTAGAGTCGTGAATTGGAATCCTATCATCTACATATTTTTTATTAGGAACGTCGTGTTCGTGAAGGGGGTCCAACAGCGTTTTCATTCTTATACCATCTATAATGACATTATTTTCGGAATCACGTTTAAATGCATATTTACTTAAGTACTCCATTAAATTGTTGTATTGGATGTCGAGCGATTTTTGTATGTGATCCCTAAGCATAGCTTCAAACTCGCCCATACGCTGATACGAGGTCTGCTCGGTGAAGATCTGCATTCGATTCTCGACGTCAGCCGTATGCGTATCCACATAACGTTTAGTCGATGCATCGTCACCTTCTTCAGGGTCGTGAATATTGCACAACCGCTTTCCCTTGAATCGATAGTTTCCCGATCCATCTCTAGTTATGATATATCGATTGAACACACCCCTAGAGGGTATGATTCTTCGGGATCCGAACCTGTCGATACTCATTGCTTAAGTGATGGATTATTCTATTTATTCATTCTGATAAAGCGATCAAAACCGTGACGGTAGCGTCCCTCGTTCAGTGGATATTCTGGTACTATAACAACAAAGGATCGTTCATCACTCTCCCATATATGTTTACACATATTCTTAAATTCATCATAGGACATATCGGTATTTACATAATCTTCGTATATATGTTTTAAATTGAGATTATCCTGTCTAAAGAATATAATCATATTTGCATTATCTCTAATTAAATGTTTAGGTACTTTAGCATATGATTGTGCTAAATATATAGCATCGACATTACGATGTCTACCCATACTGTAATATGAAGCTATCTTACCCTGTTTTTCATTTATCACATCATCAAATACGAATATCGAATTTTCTCTAGCATCCGACGTTTGAATTACTTTATCACCATCATCGAACGTAAATACACTATATCGGGTATAGTTTTCAGTAACCTGAGTAAATATCGATATTTAGGTTGTTGCAACGATTTCGAGTATATGTAGAGGTTTTCGAATCTCAGACCATTCTCGTGAATAAGCAGGTTGAGTAAAACGTTCGTTTTTCCAGCATTTGAACTGCCCAGTATGAGCGCTCTAACGTTACTCGGAAACAACGTACCGTGTCGTCCTTTGCGAATGTCATCCTCGAAATCTAACACCTGTATGGGTAGCGTACACTTTTGCTTTACTATCTCCATATCGCGACTAATACTTATAAAGCATAAGTTTTGTCTTTTATTTCGTTCGTGATAAGGGCAATCTATGTCTTTACTGGATTTAGCCAATCGTCATAGGAATCGTATACTTATAAAGCGCACGTTTTGCCTTTTTTTATTTCATAGTGAGACATGCGCTCTACACGTGCACGCAAAGGTTCGGGAATTCTTAATTCCTTGATTAATTCATTACCATTTGAGGCACATTTACCGGGTTATCGTTTCTGCGGTCCCGGAACGAAACTACATAAACGCTTGCAGAGAGGTGACTTACCGGTGAACGGGTTAGATTCAGCGTGTCTCGATCACGATCGGGCTTACGCAGAGAGTACTGATACAGAATCTCGTCGTCTAGCCGATAAGGTGTTGGTAGAGAAAGCTTGGAGACGTGTAAAGTCTGCCGACGCTTCTTTGGGCGAACGACTTGCAGCTCGACTTGTGACTACACTTATGAAGGGTAAATTGGCAGCAGGCGCTGGCATGCGTAAACGTCGCAACAAGAGAGGTGGTTTCTTACCTTTGCTACCACTTTTAGCAGCTCTAGGTGCAGCAGGTGGTCTAGCTGGAGGTGCTGCTCAGATTGCTACGGCTGTCAATAAGAAACGTTCCGATGCAAAACAACTTGCGGAATTAACACGTCACAACGAGCGCATGGAATCTTTGGCTCAGGGCAAAGGTCTTCGCCGTAAGAGACGTCGTAAGGGTAGAGGATTATATCTTCGATCAAAAAACTCGGGGCGAGGCCTATATTTATCCCGGAAAAAGCCCTGAGTGCTAACGAGATCGATTCGTATGCACGACGTCTACACATTCCACATTTTAGAGGTGTCTACATGATCGATAAACTACCTCCACGTCCTCGATACTATGAGAGAATAGTAGTGAATCTGGATACATCAAATAACCCTGGTACACATTGGGTTGCTGTACGTAAGGATGGTGACGTTGCCTACTACTTTGACAGTTTCGGCGATCTGAGACCTCCGGAAGAGATAGAAACGTACCTTTCGGGTGTCAAGCTCCTATATAATACGACGAGATTTCAAGAATTCGATTCTGTGATTTGCGGTCACTTGTGCCTTCAGTTTCTCCTCGATGAGTTACACGATCACCGTGAGTGGTAGTGATACCAGCTTCTCTACATTTCTAAATCCACCATTACATCTGGATCCTAACGGACATTACGAGATAGCTCTATTGAATTTTGAGACTTTTTACTCGATTCCGAATGTGGACGAGAGTAATAATCTATTCCATTACGTTCGCGATGGAAAAGTCGAACGTATAGTAATTCCACCGGGTACTTATGAATTGGATGATATCGCCAGATTGATCAAGGATGCTCTCGACATCGGTGACGACTTTATTCTACGTGCTAATAATAACACCATGAAATCAGAAATTCAATCTCCCTATATTATCGACTTTAGTCGTGAGAGATCTATTGCTTCTCTTCTCGGTTTCACCTCTAAACAGAGGGTACCGGCAAACGTGCTGACCGAGTCTAATGATTTGGTTAACATATTCAAGGTCAGCATCATACGTATCGAGTGGAGTCTTGCAACGGGATCTTTCATCAATGGTAAAAGTGGTCATTCTCTGTATGAATTTTTTCCATCGGTACCTCCAGGTTATCATATCTCGCAGGAACCATCAAGTCCTATATATTTACCAATCATCGATACGAATCTCATTGATCATCTCGACATTAGAGTGGTAGACCAGAACGGCGATAAGTTAGATTTCAGGAACGAAACCATCACTGTACGATTGCACATACGTCGTAATGGGTATAAGTTTTAAGAGACGATGCTATATTAAAAAACATCTCTCGAGATGACCTCTACTCGATCATCGACCCGCAAGCTAATCACATCGTCTAATCGAAGATTTCTCGCTAACTTAGGCTTCAAGGTTCTATGATGGATGTGTTGTACGTGACCGGGATTCCGACCTTTGATGATAAGATCAGTAAGGAGGAAGAACACGTATTCCTACCGTACAATACGTCAGCTCTCGATGTGAACGATGAAATTAGAATTCCATGTCAAGCTGAAGATTTGTACACGCTTCCTAGTAGAAGTTATCTCTACATTGAGGGGACTCTCACTAAACCCGACGGCACCGTTGCCACATCGACATTGAGTAACAATGCTATGGCATTCCTATTCGATGAGATTCGTCTGGATATGAATGGAACGACTATTGATAGAACTAGGAATCCGGGCATTTCATCAACGATGCGTAACTATGCTGCACTGAATGAACTGGAATCGAATCGTTTACTAAATGCTGGATGGATCTATCCTGGAGGTGTGGTAGACATCGTGAATACATCGAATGGTATCTTCAATGCTATCGTTCCTCTTTCGATGTTGCTGGGTTTCGCCGACGATCACAAGGAGGTCATACTTAATAGCAAGTTTGAACTTATTCTCATTAGATCTAAGGATTCTAATAATTGTATCATTGGAAACGATCCTACAACCATACAACTAACTAGACTCGAATGGAGGATGCCTGTACTTCGACTTTCAGATTCTGAACGAGTTGATAAACTTAAACTCGTCAAATCGGATAAACCTCTACACGTCGCATTTCGAACCTTGGACCTTCACACTCAACCTGCTGTACCTCAAACTAAAGCGTTCACATGGAACATTGCAACCACGACTAAACTTGAAAAACCACGTTTCGTCATAGTCGGTGCACAAGTGGATAGATTGAATCATCTCGCTAAGGATGCCTCTCTATTTGATAATTGTAATATCACCAATCTGAAACTTTATCTCAACAGTGAATCTTACCCCTATCACGATATGAATTTGGATTTCGCCAATTCGAAATTTGCATCTCTGTATGATCAATATTCCAAATTTCAATCATCCTACTATGGAAAGGAGAATTACCCTCTTTTGAAAAGGAACGACTTTCTGAAATATGCACCGCTATTCGTCATCGATTGCTCTCATCAACCTGAGGATACTGTGACGGGGGCAGTGAATGTCAGATTGGAAGTTCAAGCATCGTCAAATTTTCCTGCACAAACTTCATTATTCTGTTTAATTATTCATGATAAATTATTCACTTATAAACCATTAACTCATGTTGTACAATCTATCATATAGGTGTAATAAATAAAACATTACAAATTCAAATTATCTTTTTATTGACTTTAACATACATCTCCAATATCCTCTTCCTTGCACTCCTGCTTTTTGCATCATATGAACATAATGATTTATGAATATCATACAACTGATATAAATTTCTTTCAATATATGGAATTAGTCTTTTAAGTCCATTGAATGCAGTACTATTCAGATTTATACTGCCCACATTTAAACATGTATTCACAAACGTTATTTCTTGCATCTTATTCATACATAACATTATATTAAATGCATATATTATATTTTCACTGTACGGTGCACATGGATGCTTACCATCTTTCAGATACGTATCCAAAACACACAAATTTGACATTATTACCTCCCAATCCTCTTTTGTAATATACACAAACGTATCGTCATGTGTGGCTTTAATGTAAAGTGATGGGAGTTCATTGTATAATCCTATGTTCACACGAAAGTCAATGCTGATGGAGATGTCGTTATCGTTCATGCACACACTATTTACCATCACTCGCAACTTCCTCCTCTACTTCTTCTGCGAAGGGTGTGAAGGGTTCGAACATCATTATGATGAAACTGTCTTGATCGAACGTCTTCTTGGCTTTGACGATTCTCGGTTTGCAGTTCGTCTTCTTCTTTTTCTTGTCTCCTTTCTTACTGGATCTGCGGACATACACGAACTATGTCTCAACATCGTGAGTATTTAATACACTTGTTAACGTAAAACTCTTATTATTTTATACTCACTTTTCTATGACTTCCTCCTCGGGTTTCGATGTACCGATATCCTTAAACGGACGATCATTGTACGGACCGCACACATCTTCACCTTGATCCTGTTCGGACTGGCATGCCACATCTTCACTTTGGGCTTTACTGAAATAAACATATTTATCATTAGTTATATAACACATAACAACACTTTCACGTTAACGCACAATTATAATTCTACTTACCCGAGATACACTTTACAATTCTTTCCGCATTGAGCATAAGATGTGATCGAATCATGATAGGAAGGATTCTTGCAAGTCACTTGATGCATCTTTCCATCACACGTTTCATCGTGGTGCTCAACCCAATGCTTTTGCAAATCTTCGAAATTGCGTAGATTCTCCCAGAATCTGGTATCACTTTCAATGATAGGAGTTGTTGTTCCACTCATCTTGACGTTGCGATGTGAAGTGAGAATGCATTCGTTCCCGAGTGAGCAGATGGGTGATGAAACGTGATCATACCTGTCTTCCCCCTCCCCATCCTATCGTCGATTGTACTTAACGTACGGAGGGTTTGTGTGAAGTGAGGACACGTTCGTTCCCGAGCTGGAGGGACAGGGTGAGACCTGTTAATTCGAATTTACTCAGATATGCACAAATCTTGAGGAATGACAACACGTCATCACCCTTATACTTCAATGTGGAACAGATTTTATATTTTCTCGTACCTAGATGTGGGAATGGAATTTAACCTTTTCTTAACCTTTACATCGCTCTTGGATACAATAGCTCAAGGAGAGATTCTGCATAGGGAACACCCCTTACCAGAATGTCTTATTACATTTATTTTCATAAATCTCTCCCAGTAAACATACCTAATCTTTCTCTCGATATTCTTTTATCTAAAGATTAACGATACTACATCATATATCATACACTAAACGTAATAAATATCAAACCCTACACTCGATATTCATACATGAGAGTTTAAGCACAGACATCGAAGCACTGAACGTAATAGATATCAAACCCTAGACTCGATATTCATACATGAGTGTTCAAGCACAGACGTCGAAGAATTACTATCAATACATTTAATTCAAACATCCCCGGAACCCCCCCGTTACCCACCCCACCCCATCACAAATATCGAACCCTAGACTCGATATTCATACATGAGAGTTCAAGCACACACACACACACACACACACACATCGAAAAGAATACATGAGAGTTCAAGCACACACACATCGAAAAGAATTCACATTTAATTCAGACATCCCCGGAACCCCCGTTACCACACACACACACACACACACACACACACACACACACACACACACACACATACACACACACAATCATCATCATCATCCCAACCCTCAAAAACATCTCACTGCACAGGGGAGAACGGCACTACGCCAACACTCCCCTTCTTTTACAACTCGATTTTCATATAGGAGAGTTCTAAATCAATGAGCATTCTACATCACTCATATATTAACACAGAGGAGAGTTCAGCATCTTATCTACACTGTGCTGATTCTCCCAAATCTATACTACTTACATCTCAAACTTAATTGGTATTTTTGTCTTCATGCTGTATTACAATGCAACAGATTTATCTGGAGAATCATATGGTATGCAAACGAAATGTATGCGTAACTCTAGGAAACCTTAAACACCAGGGAAAACCCTGAGTAACACCCGTCGCAAGAGTTTGACTCATCCTGAATTCGAACTAGAGCTCCCTGTGCAGGGGACAAAGATATTACACTTCCATCACCATCTTAACCTTACGAGAAATGATCACTTTAGTGTTTCGAATGCGTTTTCAAATTGTATTCTTTAGGTTCCAAAAGACAGATGGCTTTAAGTTAATGGGGTTTACCTACATCGAGCTAATGGCAGAGCTGTGACGTATGAGGCTCGCGTTCTGGAGGCATCGAGTTCGATTCCCCTTTAACATCGTTTGTTTTCGTCGTTTTCCCGAGTCGGTGGGCGAACCAAGGATTGTTCCTTTTGCACCACAACCTTTCTGTGCATCATTTCTTGTTTCTATCACGTACTTTCATCTGTTTTACCTCACCCGTTTCAGGGTTGTAAGAGCAGGCGGTGGCGGTTGGTGTGTTAGGGCTGAGCGGTGGAACTATTCGCCATGTAACGACTTTCCTCTGCTCTTGGCGGAACTATTAGGGTTATTTTTTATCTTGGGCATACCTTTGGTCCTCAGGTAGCGGGTGGCCAAAACAGGGCTAGCCGGCGTGAATGCTATAATCGTTATGGACTCCATTTTTGCCTGCACATGTCATGTTTTAAACTTGTCACCTTTCCGATCTTCTCCCAGGGGACACGATGGAAACGCATGGCCTCATGTGGTGCTGTGCTCCAGTTACATTACTCCTAACGCTGACATCAAGCTTGTCTTGAGTGATCAGTCAAAACTAAGCTCTAGGTCAGCTAACTCAATTGCGTGTGACGTGACCTCATGTTGGGGGATTCGAAGTTACAGAGACACGAAGGGAAGAGGAGTAAGCTTTGGTTTTGCGTCCACACAGGTAAAAAGTACGAAATAAATTTCCCTTTCTCCCGACTTCACCTTTCCAATCCTTCTCATAAACAATATGACACTTGCTGACATCACAGAGCATTCAGTTGGCTGACACTGAGTAGCGTAGCGCGTACGCACACCATGAAGCACTGAGGGATATTCTGATACCAGAGAAGCAAATTCATTTGAAAGTCAGTTCTAATTAAATTATTGCTCTAACGCTATTTTAACAAGGCACAACAAAATTTGACATTAATTACGTTATTTCACTATAAAAGGGCAGTTTGTCTTGATCAACAATAAGATAGAATAAGCTTTTGTAACAATGTCGGTAGAAGAGGAGTGAGTAGAGAAGCCATGTGAGTACGATATGTCGGCCTTTTAAAAATATTTAAGTTGTGAAATTCTAAACCCATCGTGTTGAATTTTATGTAGCTTTACATATATATTGCGATTTTTTTTAAAGATTAACGTCCTCCAACCTTAAGTCCTATCGTATGAATGATGCTCAAATGAGCCTTGGGTCCATAGAGCTTGGAGTTACCAGACATTCGTGTTTCAGGATAAGGGAAAGCCTTCAATGTTGTCATATCGGATGAATGTGGTGAAATGGTGTTCAAATGAGTATTACTCGACAGAGCGTTGAGGCGTGTTGACCTTCAAGTGACCAGCGCTGTGATCGTCGCCTATCGGACCTTATCTGGTCGATTAAAAGAGTGAAATATTAGTAAGTTGATGTACAGTAAGTTACGAAACACAAATAGAGCGATTGGAAGCTGCGTGTGTCTATGTGATATGTTTCCTCGCGCCTGCTGATGTATGGCACATTGCTGTCCAGAAGACATGATTATATCCGAACAGAGTATACAAACACTGGACTCGCCGTGTATGTGTATTAAGCTGTGTTGCGAATTTTTTCCGATACACTTTCTCGCTTTGCCATGTAGTACAGCATACATAGAGCTTAAGAGTTACCATACATTCATCTTTCAGGATAAGAGAAAACCTCTGACGTTAAGTTATATCGGACGATGAATGAAATGATGTTCAAATGAGTACAGGGTCCATAGAGCTTAAAGTTACCAGATATTTATCTTTCAGAATAAGGAAAAACCTCCAACGTTGACATATCGGACGATGAATGAAATGATGTTCAAATGAGTACAGGGTCCATAGAGCTTAAGAGTTACCAGACATTCATCTTTTAGGATAAGAGAAAACCTCCAAGCTTAAGTCATATCGGACGATGAAAGAAATGATGTTCAAATGAGTTTAGGGTCCATAAAGCTTAGGGCTACCAGACATTCATCTTTCAGGATAAGAGGAAACCTACAACGTTAAGTCATATAGGACGATGAAAGAAATGATGTTCAAATGAGTACAGGGTACATAGAGCTTAGAGCTACCAGACATTCATCTTTCAGGATAAGAGGAAACCTACAACGTTAAGTCATATAGGACGATGAAAGAAATGATGTTCAAATGAGTACAGGGTACATAGAGCTTAGAGTTACCAGACATTTATCTTTCAGGATAAGGAAAAACCTCCAACGTTAAGTCATATCGTACGATGAATGAAATGATGTTCAAATGAGTGCAGGGTCCATAGAGCTTAGAGTTATCAGACATTTATCTTTCAGGATAAGGGAAAACCTCCAACGTTAAGTCATATCGGATGATGAATGAAATGATGTTCAAATGAGTACAGGGTCCATAGAGCTTAGAGTTATCAGACATTCATCTTTCAGGATAAGGGAAAACCTCCAACGTTAAGTCATATCGGATGATGAATGAAATGATGTTCAAATGAGTTTAGGGTTCATAAAGCTTAGAGTTACCAGACATTCATCTTTCAGGATAAGGGAAAACCTCAGGGGGAAGAAAAACCTCACCCTGACCGAGATTCGATCTTGGGAATTCTTGAAGGTGAGACAGACTTGCTACCACCTACACTATAGAGGCGAGCAGCGACTGTGAGAAAGGAATTAATTACCCAACGCGTAAGCTGTACTAATGTTATAAAAAAGGAAGTTCAGAATGAGTCATGTATCCCAGGTGTGTGCATTCTTTTTGGAAACCCAAGGAAACGGTATATTCCTACTGATATGCTGAACACGTTTTTCTCTTCGATATTTTTGGTATGCCTCTGCAAACTTTAGAAACATTACAAAAGTGATATGCTACCCTAGAACTTATAAACAGCTCTTTCATTGTATGATTATTTAGGCTGCATGGCTGCAAGAAAATTAAAAGGTAAACAAACTGGCAAAAGGTGGTGGAACATTCAAACAGCAGCCGCAAATAAAGAGAAATTATTTGAAAGTTATTGGGTATTTATTTTAAAGGGATTTATGTTTTGTAAGTAAGGTTTTGACTACCACTTATGATTTATCTGTTATACAAAATTAATAAGGGGGCCTGATCTTTTCGTAGAACATTTAAAATATACATTTTATTAGTCATTTAAGTTTTTTAAATGCAGGAATTTGAATCCAAATTATAGAGGCATTTAAAAAATAATGGAAATTGTGTCTTCTAAAGGGTTGTTTGATGTGGTGGAGGGATATTTCTTTAAAAATTTTGTGTTGTGTCTCTAGAAGTTTGGTATTATTTGACTTTTGTTTTTGAGGTATCTATGTTGTTCACTCAGATTTATTTTTTAATAATTTCCAAAAGCTTTATCATAAAAAGAGTGTTTTCAAGAGTATTCAATTCGATATTCGGTAATTCGTTTGGACAAATCAATGAAAATAGCTCGGTTGCTAAGGGTTGGAACATAATTGTTTGCAAATTGTCTACTGAATTCGCGAGTATTGATTCAAGGCGTTTAGCGAGAACCGGCATTAAACGAGCATTGCATCTGTTTTAGAAGCAAGGAAATCCCGGCCACGTGTGATGGAAGACAGTGCGCAAGCGCGGGTGGGGGAACTAGAGAGTGAATGGTGGTGCAAACGCGCGTCAGGCATACATCAGTTTCTCTCTGAAAGTGGTGACTGGTACATGACTGTTGGCAGCAGCCGCCGCCGAAGTTGGACATTGCACCGTACTATTTCTCGCTGAAGGTAGGACTACTTTGAATTTCACCTGGGAAACTGACACCAGAAGAAAAATGTTGGGCAGATGTTTTCTATGCTGACGAATAACCTCGAGTTGCATGTCACGTTTTGATTATTTCGTTAAATACTTACTATTTAATGAAAATTAATTCTTACAATAGGTACTTCCCACATATAAAAACATATCTGCGGTTTTCTTTTTTGCTGTGCTTCGTAAATTTACGTGGAAAGTCGTTTTAATGACTCCGTGCCTCTTCTTAGTCGTGGTAGCTGAATGTTTTCTTAGGACTACAACCTGTCATATATTTTAGGTGTCAATTGTTTTGCGATTTAGTTGCCACTTTTCTTCTTCACTTTTTTTTTAAAATTTATTATTTGGCTGATCAGCAGTATTGCTATACAAGCCATTGATAAATTACATAAGTACTATGTACACATTAACAACTGAGGAATTACTGTCCTCTAATATATACAATAGGCGATAAATTAAAAATGTAAACAAATAGATAACAATTAATAAGACATATAAATGAAGGATGACGAAAGATAAAGTATATAACAGGATAACTAACACATATAATAAAATTAATTAAGATGGATAACGATTGAACAGAAAGGTTAGATATTTGAGGTTAGATTATGACAAAAATAGATATTGTACTTTGAATCAGTGAGAAAAGTCGCTATCTTTTGAATCGGTGAGCAGGATGTCGTGAGGAATTTTCTTACTTGTTTCCTTCTGAAAATACAAGAGGTTTTATGCTTTAAATAGCCGGTTTTATTCCAATCTTCTTTTTAATAATACATTATTTTATTACAACAGAACGAAGTTGAACATTCTACTGTCTATATTAAACTAACATAATTGTGCCAATACAAAGCACAAGCAACAAGCAACACCGACGCATAGAAAGATAGCACTGTATCAGTAGACGCCACACGAGGCATTCTTGCACGGAGATGGTCACCTGCCGTGAGTAGTCAAAAGCTTGGCACCGATCAAGAGTTCTCTGCCCTGTTGAAAGTAGACAGGTGGCAAAGTGTCTATCTAAGAGGTGGTAAGATTCGATTGAAGGTAGCTCTGCAATCACATATGGCTTTGCTATATCAGGAGTAGACACGTTTATCTTTGTACAAGATAGCGAAGTATCGGGTTTCAATATTATATTATGCATCTAATAATAAAATGCACTAATTATATTCAAATATAGTGCAAGTATGAACTGTGTTTCAGTTTAAATAATGTTCGTCTGAAAATTTACAGTAGACAATTATTGCCTTGTACACCAAATTCTCTAGGAAATTTCATAACAAATAATGATACCACAGATCAGTATTTTAAATTTTTGGTGGTTCCATTTATACCTCGCCTTTAACTCCAATGCTTAATCGTTGGGTTTTAATCATTAGATCACGCACACATTCACACTTCCAGACTCTGGGGAAGATGGGCAATCATCTTGGTTGGAGAAAAATCCCCACCACCATCCTGGGAATCGAACCTGGAACCCCTCGCATGGCAGGCAGGTGCTCTACCGACTGAGCTACGGTGCCAGCCAAATTTTTTAATCTCATCATGGGAAGAGGAGAAAAAAAGTACCTCAGATTACAGTAAACGACATTTTCATCGATTTACTTTGATTCATGATTTTCCGCAGCTTTTTTGTGGTTTATGTTTAAATTTAAAATATTACAGAACTAGATAGATAGTCGGGCCAGGACGCTCTAACCCATTGAGCTACCATGGCCAACGTGCCGTCCTGACATTAAATTCTCCAGTTGACTCATTTTCCCGCTAAACCACTAGAGGCTCCCGTATCCGAAATACACAATTTGTTGCAACTTACTATTGTACGTACTTGATTCCCAGGCTTCTTCATTAAACTTTTATTATTTAAGTCAATTAATGGAAATTATTTATTCGCACTAGTCGTATACAGGCTAAGGTTTGAATAGATAGTCAACCTGAAAAGTTCAATGCCATGGCCGGGATTTGAACCACGGATCTCCTAGTTTCCGTCCAGTCATTGGCATTGAATTTTTCATGTTGACTCTATCCAAAACCTTAGCGTATATACGGCTAGTGTGAAGAAATGATTAATTCCCATCAATTAAATTACAGAATTGGGTTTAGGGTAGAATTTAAGTGCTGATATTTATGGCTAATCAAATTGTTGCTGTCATTAACTGATAGTGATTTTATTTTTCATACATCGTCTTTAATTTAATTATGTTAAAATTATTGTACAGAACTGATAACAGTAACGAAAACTAGTCAATTTAGGTAACTCTGTGCTGAAATTTACAAATTTTGACATTTTAATCACATACCAAGTAAGTAGTTTTCAGCTTTTGTATGTATTTTTATATCGCCGAAATAAAACACTTCTCCATTGCAATATTTTTTTTCTCGTATACTAGAATCACAGCAGTTAACATTCATTCAAACTGACCCTTGTACTGTTTTTTTTCTTCCATTGCTGCAAAATTGTTTAAATGTTTACATATTTTATATGTTATTTAAGTTGCCGTTTTTGTCCTGAATGTCATTCAAATAATTAATTGACCAAACAAAACGTGTAAGGTTTTTGTGCCTATGCCTGATTCTAAAAATTATTCACACATCAATCCTTTTCTTTTCTTTTCCTATTGATTCAGTAAAAGAATTTTTATTTGCACCTTCTGGTTATGAATGAGAACCACTACTACAAATCGTTGTGTTATAAATAGATTAGATAAGTCGTTATCTCACCGCGATTTGAATTTCAGTACTCGAGCAAGGATGTGTAAGAATGATACTGCAACTTTGTGCATAATGCAGAATGTATTAGTTTTGTACGATATGTATAAGCTATGGAAAAGCCCTATTTGCTAACTTTAGTTTTATATTTTAAAGTTTGCAAACAGCTTTCACAGAATTTAACAGTAAGTTGGGAATGCCATCTTATCAGTTTGCAATGTAGCGCATTCATATGTTTCTTCGTTTTATGGAGGTAGCAGGCTTTTAAATAGCATACGCTTTCCTCGACATTACGAAAAACAAATTGCGACAGTATTAAAATTAAATTACCAGGAAGTTCCAAACAGGTAGATATACATTTTATCGACTGTATAAATATTGTGACTCTGTGGGTTCGTAGAATTAAAGGTCCAATTTGCCGAAATTCTAAATGTTCTTTATTCACAATATCTTATATATACCTCCATTGATAATTTCTAGACTGTTCTAAAACAAACCAGAAACCGAATAATCTCTATCAATCAAGAAGTCACTAGAAATTTTCATTTACCTCACTTATCTGTGTCGGTAAGTCTTTTATCCTCGCTATCTTTATTCGCCGGCTCTTTGTGTACACAAGTCGCGCTATCGTAGATAACGGGTGCGCGACAATATTTTAAATATATGCCATTTTAATCAATATCGCTAGCCATTTTGGGGAAAATAAATACATTTTAAATTTCTGTCCATCTTAAGTGTTGAATAGTGTGCTGGGATTTTCTTGAAATCTTAATATCTCATTCTAGGAAGATGAATAGAAATACCAACCTTTGGTTTTTGAATAACGCTTTTCATAGACACGCACATATAGATTTTTTCCTTATATATATATTTTTGGCTCAGAGGAAACCAATGAGGTGAAATTTGAATTTCGTAATTTTTGAGTGAAATTCACTATTTTGGTGGTAGAGAAGGTAAAAAAATTAATTAATTGCTGAAAATTGTTGGCCATATTTAACCCATACAGCGCTTGAAAATGTTACCTATTTCGCAGCCATTGCATCGAAAATATGCGGGCGCTTTTGTTTTAATTTAGAATCTCTTAATTATATCAGCGATACAGCTGTCTTCAGTAGCCTATAGTGAAGTATTCTTCACTTCAAACACTATTTTCACGATTCATTTGTTGGGGAATATACTGGAAACGAAAGTCAGCAGTATAACGATGCAAATGCACTTTGCAACATAAAAAATGCAGAGATTTACGTTTCAATATTTTAAACCGGTTCTGCTTTGCCTTACCTAAAAATAACAACTCTGATGTCAATGAGCAGGATAATGTTGAAACTTGCATTCGGAAGAAATTAAGGTCAAGGGTAGTTAGGTAGGTACAATCTATTAAAATTGCTAATTTTTTCTGTTAATTTCCTTCAATTGAGCAGAAGTTTTTATCTCATTTGTTCTATATCGTTACAGGATAAATTGCCAACGAAAGCCATGCATTGTGGTCATGTTGGCAGATTTTATCTGTGTTATACATTGTTCAAATTTACTCTCAACTTATCTGTATTCAAATTAAAATTTACATTTCTTCTTTCATTATCTTAATACATGTGCTGTTCCGTTATCCTAAGAAGGCATTGTGGAATAACTCAGCTACGGAAATGACCCTTTTGAGCATCATTTCAGCCGTTTCGCTCATTCCGCCGTGATATGACCCACAAAATGTCACTTAATTATTCATTAAAACAAGTAATTACCTATAGTAATAAAGAGAGTATTGCGTTCTACCCAGGTTTCATCGCTAATACACGTCTTGAATACCTCTGAATGCAAAGGGAAACTTCTTAGAACAAACGTCTTTTTTATTCAGGGGACCTGAAATATTTTCAAAGAAATTTCGATATCGATATTTTGGAATGCTCTACGTAGTAGAGAAAGTAATACGTAAAATGACGTAACATGCTGTTATGTCAGAATTATGCATCGACTTATTTGGGGCTATGAGGTGACTTGTGCACGCGCCAGTATCACGACAGATCAGCTGGTCACACTTGGCTCAGCGTCCGTTGTGACTGCTGGAGTTTGGACTTGAAACAGCTGATTAGTCACATCTCGCGTGCTTTGACGAATCTCTTAAGTAAATCAATCCCAACAACAGATACTGCTAACATTTATCTCGATTGCAGATTAAATTAACGCATGTCTTGAATTTTCTGCCAATAACCCTTCATTCAAACTGAAGTACATATGTATATATTTCGTAAATGAATAGTATTAAAACCGAAAATGGTGATCTCGTTAAAACGCTACAGAATTATGTCAGTATTTATGAAGTTAATCAATTTTGGACATATTTACAATCACTGATTTACGTCTCCGATACTTGCTAAATTTTTTAAACACTTCTGGCTATTCTGTCATGCAAATAGCCGAGTTTTTATTCTTTAAGTTAGTGACTCGCTGATTAAAGATTTGACAACTGTTTATCTACATGATGCCCAAAATGATATGTGTATTGAAATCATATCTGTACACATTTATCTCTAATAATCTGAAGTAGATAACAATTGAGCTCTCTGGGAACAGTTTGTAAAGCACATATACAATTTAAAAGAAACTGGGTAGAGAAAGGCACGTTTAAGTAACAGCAGATTTGTTTTAATTTACATCCTCCATTGTTGTCATATCGGACGATGAATGAAGTGATGTTCAAATGAGAACAGGGTACATTGAACTTAGAGTTACCAGACATTCATCTTTGAGAACAAGGGAAAACCTCCAACGTTAAGTCATATCGGACGATGAATGAAACGATGTTCAAACGAGTCCAAGGAACATAGAGCTTAGTTACCAGACATTCATCTTTCAGGATAAAGGAAAACCTCCAACGTTAAGTCATATCGGACGATGAATGAAACGATGTTTAAATGAGTCCAAGGTACATAGAGCCTAGAGTTACCAGACATTTTTCAGCCTAAGAGAAAACCCCGGAAAAGCCCTTATCCAGATAACTGACGCTACCGCCACGTTACAGAGGCGGAGGAGAACCTATTTGCGTTTGCTTTTTGATGTTGCCTGTGTAAAGTTTAAATTTTGGGTTTAGTGGTTTGAATAAAACTGGGGTCCGTACAGAATTAAGCGTAGTTAATGTGCAATTCTTAGTAAAATATATGTCGTTTGAAAGACACTCTGGGCTTATTTATTTATTTATTTATTTATTTATTTATTTATTTATTTATTTATTTATTTATTTATTTATTTATTTATTTATTTATTTATTTATTTATTGAATGTGACATTGCAGGTTTCCCCAATTACAATATTTCACTATAAAGTTACAATATGATCAAAATGTATGAAAAACAACACAAAATTAAATACAGAATAAATGATAAAACAAAAATAATCAAAAACAAGTTGGTAAAATGGGTTCACATGTACACAATCATTCTACTTTTGTTAATAAATAATATGCAGACCTGTATTAAGTGTTTAGAAAATTGATACATTTATTTTAAATTATTTTGAAGTCTGTAACAAACAGGTATTCATCATGATTATTCTATTATTTTTTTATTTCTTCATTATTGTTGTTGAAATGAAAATAACACTGCTACATTATATATATTTTTTGTTTATATCTGTACTTAAAAGTGCATGCACTGCTTAACTGTTCAGAAGACCGTTCTGTTACGTAATTTGTCGAGTTAGTTTTTTGAACTTGTTGCATATGCGTGGGTATATGTTGACATATTGTCCTAAAAACTTGTGAATTTCAATTTAAGGTTGATGTACGCATATATTTAGATAAATGAATTTGTTGCAGATTTTCCAGCGGATGTTGCCGGTGCTTGGAGCTGAATAAATATCGATGTAACAACATTCGTGTACAATACATCAGATTTGAATGCTGGTTGGTTGGCTTTCGAATCACTTGTAGATTGTTGTAGCTCGCTGGTAGTGGATTTTTGTGCTCGAATTGATCAGTAGATCGTAGATTTGCTGTAGTTAAGAACACCAGTTGCTTCATTTTACTTTTATACGAGTTTTACACGCAGCCAGCATGAAATAAGGTCATAAGCGTATGTAAAAACATTCAATTTCAGGTCCATTGTGCAATGCAATCTGTTATTTTGTGTAAGTTTTGGGGAATCATCCCTGAAAACTGAAGTAGAGAGGGTTTCTCTAGCATGACAAACATGGCACGTATGCCCAAAGCCCGCTTCGGTAGTGTGGTGGTAGAGTGTCTGCCTCACGTTCAAGAGGTCCCGAGTTCGAATCTCGGTCAGGGTGAGTTACCTGGATTAGGCTTTTCCGGGGTTTTCCGTGAGTTACCTGGATTAGGCTTTTCCGGGGTTTTCCCTTATCCTGAAAGATGAATGTCGGGTAACTCTAAGCTCTATGGACCCTGGGCTCATTTGAGCATCATTTCACCGATTCCATTCATCGTCTGATATGACTTAACGTTGGAGGACGTGAATTAAAAAAAAAAAAAAAAAAAACGTTTGCCTAACCTGGTGGTGAAATATAATTATTTTCGTTTAAAAGCATGTCCGAAAAGATGTATTATTGTGTGTTTCAAATGGAAAGAGTTCTGGTTTGTAGCGAATCAATGCGTTAGAGCCTTCAGCGTTGCCACCTTGTTACCCCCACTCTTCTTATATTTCCCTCTCTCGCACACTTGAGTTTTCTTGACGTAAGGCAATGCAGACTGAATTTTCCAATGCTGTATAATAATGCAGTTGTTCAAATCACAATTGCAATATGGATAGATAAATAAATAAATAAATAAATAAATAAATAAATAAATAAATAAATAAATAAATAAAATCTGAATATTCTACCCCGGCACCTAGACAACTATACCGGGGCATATATACAAATTTTCTCTTTATTTTTCCATAAAATCCTTACAAATGTTATAATTATACAAATCTCTCAGAAAACTACTCTACAAAAATAAAATGAAATAAAATAACAGAAATAAACACAAAAAAAGCAAAAAACAAAAGAAAACAACTATAAAAATTACAAAATCCTTATTTCCTAAATCTATATCTAAATCTACTAATTCTGTAGTCCACCATGGCCTCTGCCATCACTCTCTCCCTCCGCCGCCCATGCAGTCAACTCCATTGTTAGATTATTCAATAATTCTTCCCGTCTTATCCTATTTTGTATTCTAGAACTCCTTCTTGGATCTTGTACTATTCTTCGCCTATTATCAACTCTTTCTCCTTTGAATATTATTACCTCCCATGCTTTCTTACTTACAAAGTTAGTCAAAACTTGTAATTTATTTACCAATTGTTGATCTCGAATTATGTCATATACGATATATCCTGCTAGCGCATGCCTCTCTTCTTGTTGGTGAATTGCATATCTTCCACATTCAAATACTACATGTTCAGGATTATCTTGTTTGTTACATAATTCACATATATCATTTTCAGTTTTATTGATTTTCTTCCAATAGGTCTTATAAGGTCCGTGTCCTGTTATATAATGTATAAATCCCTTTGTTGGTTGAATAAAATTCAATTTTAGTCTCTCTTTGACGTTCTGAAAAATTTCAAACACTCTTCTACCTTCTAGACTTTCTGTCCATTCTTTTTGCCATTTATCTTTTAAACTATTTTTAATCACCCAAGATTTGTTTGTTCTGACTCCAGTTATATTATAAACTTTTTCTAAGTTTCCTTTTTTCGCCCAAAATTTTGCGCCCTTCAATCTTATTAATAAATCAATCGGCCAAATGGCCGTTGTTACTAGCAATGCCATAGTTGGTGTTGTTTTTACAGCTCCTGTCAGACGTAATAATACTTTTCTTTGCGATATGGATATGGATATTCGTATATTACGTACATGTTAAAATATATGGTTTAAAAATAATTATAGTTTATGAATTACCTATTTTTCTAATCCAACGAAACTGCCAGCGGCGCATCCATATAGCTATGAATGTCATTTCCGTTAAGAGATAATTTGTATAGAATATGTATCGTATTAATAGGAATGTAGTGCTTTGTTCACTCGATTATAAACCATTTATTTAGGTATACTGTGGCTTAGTAAGCAAAAGTAATTGTTGAAATAAATACGTGGTTTTCTCAAATGTTTATATTTACGTCACATCGTTTTACCTTGGTTGATTCTATGTCGCTTGTATAATGTAAGTTAGAGCAAAATGTGGATGGAAATCCGTCAAGCGATCAGGCGTCGTGATAACGTGAGTGCCTCGCGTTCGAGAGGTATCGGGTTCAAACTCCCGGTGCCTACCAACCTGACGAAGGCATTTTTGCGGTCTTTTCTGTGTGAGTTTGATAACTTCATCCGGGAATTTTTCTGTCATCTCTTTCATTACTACATTTTACTTGTTTTATCTTTCCCGTCATTGGTTGATCACACAACCTACATATGCTGTTTCTCGATAGCATTGGCATCTCAGTTTTTTGTAATTTACGTGATCCAACGTTGTCATATCGGACGATGAATGGAACGGGTGAAATGATGCTCAAATGAGCCCAGGGACTGTAGAGCTTAGAGTTACCCGACATTCGTCTTTCAGGATAAGGGAAATCTCCGGGAAAAAGCCTTATCCAGGTAACACCCTGACCGAGATTCGAACTCGGGACCTCTTGAACGCGAGGTAGACACGCTACCACCACGCTACCGAGGCGGGCTGGCTTCTCAGCCCTTGGGGGTATACGTCCCACAAAGATTCGGGTCATTCCAAAGTAGCATTTTGGGGCAGTTTTCCCATATTATGTCTTGTGTGGAGGGTACGTGCCATAGTTCGAGAATCGCTACTATTAAGCAAAATATTAGTTTATTACTGTCATAAAGGTCAACAGTAATCATAGTTAATTAATTTATATTTTGACTATCTTCTTTCCGCATTTCTGCGTTGCATCATGTGAAGAAATCTGTTACGTGTATTGCCGCAGTCTTTACAAACGGTATCCTCTCTGTTGCTTGCAGAACTTTTTCCGGTTCTGCCGAACCCATTTTCGAGTCATTCGAACTAACCGCCATTGCGTTAGTCGAGTCACATTTTCTATCGCAAGGAGTAATGGAATGTTATAAGTTTGTTATAATCTTCATTTATTATTAGTAGAGTTAATGCCAGCAAGCAGAATAAAATTGCTGTAATCATGCGTGTCAATCATCATTTGTAGACAAATTATAGCTAATGTATTAGTTTTTTATGCTTAGAGCGGTTGCAATAGTCATTTATTTCTTTTTAACAACAGTGCTGACAGCATAGTGACATAGATAAAAGAACTTGTGTTATGAAGGCTGTGAGGATAATAAAACGACGGGAAAAGGGCAATACAACTTTGTAATAACATTGTTGGTCATTTGAGTAAAGAGAGTGGTTGTTTGTATAATTATTATAATTTGGAAAGCAGTTTCTTGGACGGAGTTTACATACTGTATTAATTTATACATTTCTTTCCTTGCTCTATTGAAGGAACCTGTTGCACACTATTGGTGATGTTTCCTTGACATTTTAGCAGCAGTTCTAATCTTAGCCTCTCCGCTGGTTCTTCACATTCCATAAATAGTGCATTCAAATTATCTGTCATTACATTAACAATACAAACCTGTTGAATAATGATCAAATACGCTAGGAAATCAAAGTTGATGACCCTGATACTGTATTGGCATAATTTCCTCCTTTTAATTAATATCACCTAACACATAAAAAAGAGAAAGTATTGCCTCTCACACAAAACATTTGTATTTTACTTCCTATCTTTCAAGGATGTAACAGCAGAGTTTTTAAGAAAATTTTCCCACCCTAAATTAACCCCTTTGGAAAATATAGATTCTTTCAAAAATGGGTCTTAATTATTTGAATCAAAATATTTTATAGATATTTTAAAGATATTTTTATGACAAATAAAATGTAAATCACGAATTTTGTGGGAATAACCTCTGAAGTCCTCTTCATTCCGAATAGACAAAGAATATTACACAAAAAATGTAGGTCTTTTTGAAACATAAATTGATGCCAAATATGTTTTTTTATTTTTTTTATTGGGGGAAATCATTTTAGAGGCATTCCTTGTTTTTTAATTAAATTTTCAATTATACTTTTCTCAAAAACGAAGTCACGTTTCGTATATTTATGTCCTTGGCTATTAAAAAAAACAGAATTTCAAAGCCAACACATAGCAACCAGCTCTTAAAATATTTGACTATCGTTTAAAACTTACTGTATTCCCAAATTCCCACTGTACCTCAGGAAATATGTGATAACAATTTTCTGCAAACTTTTTTTTTTTTTTAGTTTACATCCTCCAACGTTAAGTCATATCGGACGATGAATGAAATAATGTACAAATGAGTACAGAGTACATAGAGCTTAGAGTTACCAGACATTTATCTTTCAGAATAAAGGAAAACCTCCAACGTTAAGTCATATCAGACGATAAATGAAATGACGTTCAAATGAGTGCAGGATACCTAGAGCTTAGAGTTACCAGATATTCATCTTTCAGGATAAGGGAAAACCTCCAACGTTAAGTCATATCGGACGATGAATGAAATGAAGATAGAAGAATATTTTGGGCTCAGGAGGGGTGGTCTGATGGAGTTGGAACATCCATACATTTCGTTCACGTCTGCGGTGAACGTCATCAGTGGTGGCGTGGTCTGAGTCTTCTGGTTGAAGTTTCAGTCACAACTCACCCAGAAGACTCAGACCACGCCACCACTGATGACGTTCACCGCAGACGTGAACGAAACATATGGATGTTCCAACTCCATCAGACCACGGCTCCTGAGCGTGGAAAATTCTTGTAACTTCAAATTAGACTCCGGCCGTCAAAGCTTACGATTATTCATGATGAATGAAATGCTCAAATTAGTCCAGGGTACATAGAGCTTAGAGTTACCAGACATTCATCTTTCAGGATAAGGGAAAACCTCCAACGTTAAGTCATATCGGACGATGAATGAAATGAGGTTTAAATGAGTACAGGGTTCATAGAGCTTAGAGTTACCATTCAGCTTTCAGGATAAGGGAAAACCACTGAAAAAACCTTATCCAGATAACTTACCCTGGCCGAGATTAGAAGTTGGGACCTCTTCAATGTCAGGCAGGCTACAGAGATGGGCACAAAAGTTTATATTGTTTAACATGACGGAGATAAAAACAATACAAGTGTGGATAGAAAAAGCCATGTGAATGTTAAAAACCATATATTTGTTGTAAAGGTACTTAGAACTTAACCATTACATTCAACCGAGTATAGTAAGTTTACCAATGCGGGCACTTCCTGTGCATTACATTAAACTCGCTCCCAATCTGCCTTGCTTCACGAACGCTGAGGATGCCAACGCGTAGCGAGGATCTGCACTTGGAAAGAAAGTTGGCAGCACTTCTATGTCAAGCGCTGGCACGTGATTAGCCAGACAGGACTGGGAGAAAATCACACAACTTTTTTTTTTTATGTGGATCGTAAACCGTTAGGGAAGAAATTATACAAATGTACGTAATAGCTGTTCGCCTTCAAAAATTCGCGGCAATTCCGCATGCTTTCGTGAATCATAAGCTTAGCAATGTTACGGCTACAATTCACAAGTCAAGGAGGGCCACTGTGTAACTATTAACCTCGGGACTTTTCTTCCTTAACATTTCTTACATTCTGTATTGTACGCATAAGCTTTGTTAAACCGAAACAAAAGTTAACTGCAGATGCCTTCTTATAACCTTCTGGTTAAATTAAACCGCAGTGTAATGGTTTTGTGTGCCTGAAGGCGATCACTTTAAACTAAACAGTTGGGCAACAGATCATGTCCCTTTTGGGGGGGGGGGGGGGCGCAGACTAAAAAGAATATGTCGTAAGTGGGATGGTTATCTCTATTTGGGCATCGAATTTACAAAAATAAATATTTCAGAACATAGTCATTCAGAATTTTCAAAGAAGTATTAAGAAATAAAACTTGGAAGATGTAATTGTAATTCGTAAAGCACATCATAAAGTATAATTTGCTATTAGAAAAAGTAGTAACAAAATCAAATCAAAAGTAAAGTCTGAAGTTTTAAAAGGGTATAATTATTATTAAGCATAATTTGAAATGTTATAAAATGAAAACATGATACTAACAAATGAAATTTTATTGAAATGTAAAAGAACCATTGCAAGAATAAATTTCGGTACACCGGCGTGACATACTAAATTGGCAATTATCAGCACCATTAAAAAAAACACACACACACACACACACACACACACACACACACACACACACACACATACACAAGCTCGTGTCGGTGGCGTAGGTAGCAGCGTGTGTACCTCAAGTTAAAAGACGTCCCGAGCTAAAATTTGTTCAGGGTGAGCTATCTGGATAGTTTTTTCCGGGGTTTTCCCTTAACCTGAAAGATGAACATCTGGTAAGACTAAGCTCTATGGACCATGGATTCATTTGAGCATCATTTAATTGATCGTCCGATATGACAACGTTTAAAGTTTTCCCTTATCCTAAAAGATGAATGCCAGGTAGCTCTTAGCTCTGTGTACCCTGTACTCATTTGACAAAATTTCATTCATCGTCCGATAAGATTTAACGTTGGAGGTTTTCCCTTAACCTGAAAGATGAATGTCAGGCAACTCTGAGCTCTATGACCCCTGGGCTCATTTGAACATCATTACATTCATCGTTCGATATGACTTAACGTTGGAAGTTTTTCCTTATCCTGAAAGATGAATGTCTGGTAACTCTAAGCTCTATGTAACCTGGACTCATTGGAACATCATTTAATTCATCGTCTGAAATGACTTAACTATGGAGAACGTAAATATAAAAAATAAGAAAGAAAACACACACAGGCACACAATTGAATGAATACGACAAGGATTTCCAATAAATTCTACGCAGCCCCTAAATGCAGACTTTTTTTTTTTTTCTTCTGAATAATGACTAGAATGATTTTGATTAATTGAAGTTCTCTTCATTCTTAATTAATTTTTGTAACTTGTAAGCTGTAGAAAATAGATAAAAATGTTGTACAAAATGTGTAGATGTTCTTTAAACATAGAATTTATTAAATGTTAAAGACATTAACCGTTTCTGAAAACCTTTTTATAGTTTTTAACTGCTGATTCGATATGTTTTCTCCGGAGTTATGCAGTGATAACGAATGTCAAAGGCAGCATACAACTGCGTGCTTTTAAAACAGTTGAATATCGCTCTAGTCGACGACACTCAACGAAATGTGTAATGCGACAATTTCAGCAAATGTTTATGTTATGTAAGTGTTGTTTGTAGACAAGTAGAGTAGCACATAGTTTTTGTATAAATGTGCTGGGGAAATGCATGTCAGTCTTACATTTGACTTTGCACGCGATCTTCACTTGCTTTGTATAAAATGTGTCTCATGCAATAGACGAAATTTTGTGTAATGCTGGTAATTGCATACAGGCGTGACGCAACAAGTCTGAGGAAGGTTATATTGGATGTGCTAGCGTTATCAAGCCTGTTCAGGTGTTTGGCTAATGGATATTGTTAATGTATAACATTACTTGCTGCTGTATTCTTAAAGCGTGCCTCGAAAGGAACCAAAGGCTTTGTTCACACAGCGTGTGCCTGATTTATGGCAACTATTTACGGTTTTCGGGCCGACAGCTTCTGGAGTAAAAAATATAGCGGGCAATGACGTCAAAGAAATTTCAATCCCAATGAAACAAGCTATTTAGGTTAAAGAAATACCGGATGTGTTGTATTCACATGGCTTTTTCTGCTCGGTCTTCTACAAACTTTCTTACAAAAGTTATTTTTCTATTTACTTCTTGTTAATCGAACGTCAGATTTTTAAAAAGCTGGTGTGTATTTAATGACTTCAGAATTCTATGCTCCTTCTATTGTAACGATCTAACCAAGGATGGTAATGGATAATTAGCACATGGGCAGATCTTATACGGGGAGTAACCGTAGTATCAGGCAGCGATATGGAGGCGGCGAATTAATTGGTCACATAATTAAAAAAACTATAAATTAATAGAGATGCTTTGCTAAACTAATATAACAAACTTGTTATAATAATATGAAATTAGAATGGTTAAAATAGTAGTTGACTTAAAGAATAAGAAGGAAATAATATAATTTAATATAACATATATACTAGCATCCGGGCAAGAAAGAGAAAATATTCTTGTAAAAATCTGTACACGTTCGGGAGACAGGAAAGAAGGACCATTACCTTCTTTGTGCTTGTAAAAGTTCAATGTCTGAGAACTATTGTATTCTTTCAGCTAGGAATGTTTTGGGACAAAGGACTTTCAAAATGCAGTTGAGCGTGAACGTTACAAACAACTCAGGGTAGGCGTTCCCCAACTCAGGGTGGGCGGAAGGTCAGTGAGTCATATGAGTTTTGCAAACCAATGCGAAAATTCGGAATAAAATGAGAAACCAATAATAATGTAACATTTGAGAAGGGTGAGCTAGTTTGGTGACGTGATAAAGTTAGAGAGGGGATCAGAATAAGGTTCGAACTGAATCGTGAAGTAAGAAAAACCTTACAAGTTGATACTACGACAGGAAGAACGTGTTAAACAAAGGTTTACTAAAATAATGGAAAGATACATTAAGTAGTCTCATGACCGGTTACCTGCTCTCACAGACTGCTGACATACGTCCATTCAGGACGGCAGTTCGAGAGAGACCGAGTAACTAGCTTGTACAAGCTTTATTATCAATAAGAGGGAGGGGAGGTCACGTGGCAATATGAACACGAAAAAAAGAGAGAAATAGGTAATTAACGTTTAAAAAAAGTATAAGCATTTTAAAAATTCAAACCAATAACGAAGAATATCTCAAAAATGGTTAACGCCCACCTCAAAAAAGGAAAGTTATTCAGAATGAAGGATATTTAATAAGCTATTCTCAGAAATTAAATTCAGTTCAATATATACATTGTTCACTGTAGGCGCATTCGTTTCTTATCTTCTTTATTACTTGTGATAGATGGTAATGGAAGTTGACACAGAAATTATGGATCAGTTCAATATATCAATGCTTATCATAAAATTTAATATGAATATTTTGTGCATTTGTGTTAAATGATGAGTTGTAGATTTTGCAATAGATTATGAGTACATTTTGGCTCAGGGTTAGAGGACATTAAGTACCTTAATAAGCGACGGCTGCTTTTCAGGTAGATTCCTAGTTCGGTCGTTTAGGCGATGAGAGGGTGGGGTCACTATCCAAAGTTGCCAGATTAGGTATGGCTGGCTTGGAAGTCTTGAAATGTGTGAGAGTATTCCTTAGAAATTTATATAAGGACTCGGAGACATGGAAATTTCAGTATTGTAGGAATGGCAACATTATATATTAGAAGCTAATAGTGGGGGTCTTAATAATAAAAGGGGAGATTATTAGGATAATTTTGGTAACTAAGCAACACATTCTGGATATGATCTTCACAATTTTGGTCGGATCACCGGTGGAACAAGGCGTGTAATAGCTGCTTTAGGTATCATTCTTGCCTCAATGGTCGAACCGCGTGTTATCGCGTGGTGCAGCATTCAAATAGTTAACTCCGGATTTTAATATATTAGTTTCAACTGTCGGCAACTTCTCGGATTAAGTGAATACTGTCACCCAATTATCGGGAAGCACAACAAACGACAGCTGAGAAGGGACCGGAGGCCACGCCACACCCACTCATTTGTCTCCCGTCACTAACTGAAGGGATCATTAGGAGAGGGATTGCGGGCCACTGAGCCGTCTCTTTACCCTTCCCCTAGGTTCTCGAACGTGCGGGTTGTTTCGTCTAATCTGGAAACTTCTAGATTGGCCAGCTGACCCTATATAAGCAACACGTCGGGCTGTAGGAAAGTAATCCCGGTGATGCTATATGCCTGCGAGATCTGGCGCATGGCAGCAGACAGCTGTTTAGCATGGCTTCAACGTGCACAGAATAGGGGACTGCGGTCTATCTATTCTGTGGGACGTTATTTCCCTACCACGTTGCTCCACGAAGCATCGGGTCTTCCATACGTGGAGGATGAAATTAGGCGCCGGGCTTCAAAATTATACGCAAGTTTACCATCACATAGAAGCGCCCTTGTCAGATCATTGGGAAATTATGACCCCACTAGACGCCGATCTAGACTGCATCGGGTCCCCCGTATGGCATGCGGGCACCCTAGATAACCCAGGAGCTAACCCTATCAGCAGCTAAAGCTGAGCTCCTCATAATTCTTCCAAGCTGTTTGGCATCTAAATTTATCCCCAACTAAAAATCTAAAAATTTAAAACAAAACAAAAATTGGGTGCTAAGTACTGCATCCCCCCCTTCAACCCGAAGGTACTTTGGTAACCTCAAAATTGACTCCCAATCAAAAACCTACATCACCTTCATCCTACATCATCCAATAAAAATCCTACCTGCGGTAAAACCCTTAATGGGTGGGCACGCAGCAAAAACCTTCTGGCTGTATACAGCCAGCCAGCACGAGCGAGGAAAGTCAGTGAGTGCTTGACGAGCTAGTGAACGGACGAGAAGACTGCGTCGGAGGAGTTTACGTAATCGCGAGTGCAAGTGGAACTTTAACGGACGAACTGGTGAATCGTAATTGTGTGCATTACGTAATTCTGTGTAATTGGCAAGTGTTCAACTGTAAGTCGGTGAAAATAAAGAACATTTTTGAGTGGTGCAATTGGACTTTTCATTTCACGAACCCACAAAGTCACAATACTGTTTATTAAACGTTTCGGAGTCGGAGCCAGTGTCATCCTGTCTTTGAACACACACCCCCGAGATAGGTCTCTGCTCAAGAGTGAAGCAGACGCATTCGGCGAAGTATCGTGAAGCAGAGCCTTGCTGTTTCAAAGTGTTGCAATCCACTCAATACTGAGATTTCACCGGAAATACACGTTTTGAGAACCTTTTATCTAAATAAAGGACTTGTTCGTTCTGTATACGGATGTAGATATGTAACCCAAAAATTCGATAGTGAGATTTCATCAGAACTGCATGTTGATCCTTGATCCAAAAACCACCATCTTTCTTTAATTTTCTGGGAATAATCTCTGAAGTTCTCTTTATTCTGTAAGGCTTTCATTATGCCTATTAGGAATATAGGTAACAAAAGAGTTTCTACAAACATGTATCGTCACCATCTTAAAAAAAACATTCATTTTCCACGCCATTTATTCTTGATGTTCGGGAACAAAAATTCATTGGGTGCCAAATCAGGACTATATGGTGGATAACCGACCAATTCGATTTTTTGAACCTTTTGATACTCTGTTGTTAGACAAGATGTGTGTGCGCACTTGTTGTCTTGAAGAACGATCCTACGGTTTTTCTTGGTTTTCCTTACTTCACTGAAGACTCTGGCAAACAAATGGTTGTGTACCATTCGGCATTGACCGTTTTACGTTCCTCTAAGGGCACTGCCACATAGCCAGGCGACCATTTGCTTCGAAGTGCTTCGAGTGTGAACAACTTTTGTTGGATTTGCTTCATCTTGAAACATTCATACAGTCAACTGCTGTTCACGTTCCGACTCATATGCATAAGTCTCTTGTTACAATCTTATGTACGTCTTTTGAGGCGGCGCCATTGTATTTCTTGTGCATTTTTGTACACTAAGCGACACGAGCATCTTTTTGAGATTGCGTCAAATTATGTGGGAACCAACGAGGGCAATCCCTTTTCACGTTAAATAATCATGCAATATTTTATATGTGCTGGAACAAATGCCTAGGGTTGTTTCAGTCTCACAATATGTCGCATGGCGATCTTGCATTGTTAATTTTTGCACAGCATCAATGTTTTCTGGCATAACAACTGATTTTGGACGATCTTCTCGAACTTCAACACTGAGCGAATGACGTCCACGATTAAATTCGCCATACCAGCGTTTCGTAGTGGCAAATGATGTAGCTTTGTCGCTAAATGTAGAAGTTAGTTGATCGATGCATTCTTGTCTTGATAATCCACGTCGAAAGTCGTAATAAATCATTCCACGAACATTTTCACGAGTTAATCTCATGTTTTTGTTAAGACACAACTTTCAAGTTAAGGGCACTGGATGGTAGATAGGTTTCTAAAATTATATAATTCTTCAGCTTTAAAATGATATATAACAAAGGTTGTCAGCTGGTATTAAAGTCCTTTAATTCGTCAATTTAAAGATGGCGCGTAATGATACGCCCACTTCCTGAGGATGGTCCTTAATCTTTGATCGTGAGTTCCCAAAACTTTGATTTTTCATACTTTAGGTGCATGTTCCTTAAAAACTATAAAAGATATTGACACGAAATTTGTAGTGGTTATTTGTCAATGTTCCTTGAACACATTCGGCTAACATTTATATTCATGTGATTTATAAAATGGATGAAAACAAATATTCAGTCGTTGAAAATATTATCTTTTTTTTTTTTTTTACTCAAAACTAATTAATTTTTCATGTGCTTAGTATAAACTATATGTGATTTTCATTTAGCTGATATTATAAAACTGTATCTTAGGTTATTTAGGATAAACCTTGGTGCATGTAGCTTTAAATTCCTACAAGTAAAGTGCACCTGAAATATAGGATGCAGTATTTTTTACAGGACACACGGCGTGATTTATGCCCCTTTTGCATGGATCTATGTGAACGTAATTTAAATATTATACAGTAGTTAAATGCACACATCCTTATACAGTAATCATACCGAATTTCAATTTCTGATAATGTTTAGTTTTCTATATATTCAAATTTTAATATTGGTAAAAATTAGCCTTATCTGGGTAAAAACAACCTCCTAGTGCCCTTAATGTGAATAAAACAAATGATGCTCTATTGACAAAATGTCTGAAGTAGATTATGGTCAACAATGTCAAACTTTCCATTGGAAATGAGCTTATCTCAAATAAAATTAAGTAGAAAAAGAAACTTAAGAATAGTTTAAAGCCAATAAAGATAGAAGGTAGAGAAAATGTCATTGTAACACCAGATTATCTGAAAACTTAAATATAGCTTATTTCAGTGAAATACAGGACTTTTCTCTACCTTAAGTAGAGAGACTGTGTGATAGTTGTAGTGTCTGATTAAATTGACCTAGACTTTAGCAAATTTTTCGTCTGTCAAGGATATGGGCCTTAGCCAGTTGTTCATTGTCGTTAACATGCTCGAGCTAATTTTGGAAATGACTGCCCTTTAATTCACTCACTATTTGAGGGACACTGTGTCTGCATTTTATAGCTTTTTAAACTTGAAAATTATTTATTTACCGATTGGCACACTTAACATGAGTAAATAGAAAATAAACATTGAAAGCTTAAAGTTCTAGCCAAATAATTTTTTATCAGTGAAAAAGTTAACTTTTTTTTTAAAAAATGTCTTGCATACTCACATTTGTTAAAAAGTCTGTTAATGGCATAATTGATGTGAGTTGTAGAAAATGTATTTTTGTTTTTATGAAGTTGGGCTTGGTACTTTTTTTTTTTTTTTTTTGCATGGTTTTAATTTTTAATGAGGCAATGAAAAAAGCAATCCAACAAAATGTATCCTTGAATCTTTAGATATATGAATGCAAATTTACATAGGGATCAGAGTAAATTTGAAATGTTGGGAAGAAACTTAATGCACAAAAGTTTAAACTTAAGGGGGAAAAAATCGATCAGAGAGGATCCAGTGGAGTTATAAGGCAGCGCCAAGCGATTTAAATATGTCCCTGGACTTTAAAAATAATGGCGGAGCGTGAAAATGTTTGGTTAAAATGATTCGCAGGTGTTTATAAAATATCTGTATGGTAAATTCAAATATCGAACATAAGTCCTAGTGTTCCTGAAGCAACATTTAGGCATGCATTTTTAAAATATGCAGGGTAAATGATGTTCTAATCTTCTAAATATCTTCTATTACTTATATTGCGTTCTAATGTCAATATTGTAACAAAATATAAGCAGCTGTCTTTAATACGTACGAACATTCCTCTCGTATAGAGTTGCTGTTCTGTAATCAGATTTGGGAAGTGGCCAACTGTCGCTTCCCTATGCCAATACCACTGTTGGTAAAGCATTATATAATTCTATTCATGTTTATTTTTTAACTGTTATTTTCTTTGATACCTACTAACTGAGAACCTTTTTTTATTTTTGTCTTTTTTCAAGTTTCTTAACACCACTACATCAAATGTGTAAGTATGTCTTTCGTGTACACATACAGGGTATTATCTTAATTTAATCGGGATTTTAAAATCAGATGCTGTAAACCCAAATGTTGGCAATGCCTTTACAGGTATTCATTGTATGTTCCCATTGTCATAGGATAACTATTAAACAGTGAGTGGGGCAATTAACGAGTGGCTGAAGCTGGTAGTGCCAACATTATTTACCCTATTTTGTTTTACTGATTAGTTGATGCTCAAAGTCTTCTGTTACGAGCTAATGACGTCAACTTGTGTCTCTACCCCACTTGTTTTCTTTTGTGCAGGAAGTATTTTCTTTCACTTATTCGCAGCATTATAGAGGTCTGTTTCGGGTCCCAAGTATACACCATACTTCGGCGAACAGTAGGTGGAGGCAACCCACCTTCTTTCTTTTGTAGCTAAGATTGGACATCGCTGTTAGTGATTGCTCAGCGTCCTTTAACTGGGGAAGTTACATCGAATGTTGAGTAAACGAAATTGTTGAAATGATGCACCACAACCACCACAGACAATGGATGCGTCGACATATTTGTTTGGAATTTATTCCAGTTTCCAATACCATCAAAGTAATCCAGAAACAGATGGCAAAAATGATGTAAAATTGGAATACTTAACATTGATGGAGATCATAATCGAACTGCCCTTAGATTCATTGCTGTCTAATGAAGGATCAATATCAGGGAATAGCATATCTTATTATATTTTCTCTTAGCTTATGGAACAAATGTAGAAGTAACCATTCTTCTACTTCGAAGTAATAAGATAAGCAAATAATGTAACATTTATTCCGTTTTTTATCCCTTTGTAAAGAACGCTACAGCTTCTTTAGGTTTAAGCATGACAACGCTGTAACAAGTTAATAATATTCTGTTTGTTCCTAGAGCTGTGTTTTGACAGGTGCCACTCACGAGAGTGGGTCACGTGAACAGGCGGACGAGAACTGTTCGGGATCAAGTCGATAAATCTAAGCGGTTCTCATGATTCGGTATACGAAAGCTTCAACTGGATCAAGCCGGCTCAACAGGAGGATACACGTGAACAGGTAAACAAGAACTGTTTTCAGGTTCAAGCCGGTTCAGTTGAGCGGTTCACACAAACCAGAACCGACAGAATGAAGCCGGTTCAGCTGAAAGTTTCATTGAAATCAACATACGAGATTTGTGACCATCAGAATGGTTCACTTGAACCAAAGAACGAGATCTTCAATAACAACCCGGTTCAGCTGAGTAGTTCTTTTAAGCCAAAATATAAGAACTGCGTTAGGAACAAGCCGATTCACTTGAACCAACGAACGAGAATTGCGACAGAATCAAGTAGGTTCAGCTGAAAGGTTCGTATAAATCAAAGCACGAGATTTGTGGCAGGAACAACTCAATTAGCTGAATGGTTTACTTGAATCAAAGCACGAGAAGTTCAACAGCAACAACCTTGTTCAGCTGAGTGGTTCTTGTTAATCAACGAACAAGAACTGCGACAGAATCAAGCCATTTGAGCCGAGAGGTCCACATAGCACTTCTGCAACGTTATTGGAGCACGTATACTGTCTTAATAAAAAAGTGGGCTTTTTAACAAAGTATTTCTTTGCGAATGAAACACGCTGTTGGTTTAGTGGTGAAGAGGATTATGTTGTTTACTTTTTTTTTCTCCTCTTGCGATTGGATATTGACACACCTTCGAAAATGAAGGATAAAAGTACATTCTAGTGATTCCATCAGATGACTTCATCAGGATATATTTTAAATATGCGACGGAGTATGCAAATGCTGGAAAAACTAAAAGGTCGATGAGAAACAGGCTTGACAAGCCTTTTCAAATGTAGAAAGTGGTATTTGCTTTCATGAAAAATACTTACGCCTAAAATATGGAACATTAAGGCAGTATTTGGATTTCCCTATTGTGACAGAAGTCTGCGTCTTTAAACAGGTTCTTTCCAGGAGTGTTGGTTAACCATGTAGAAGTGTCGTGCTAGCTAATATGACGGAAGAATTGGATAATATTCCCAGCAATAAAAGAGAGAAACTGTTTTGTGGTTTGGCTATGAAAAGAACGGAGCCACTGAATCAAGTTACCCTTCAAATAATATCTCTTGTCAGTGTGCTGCACTCCACTGCTTTTCTACTTTGTTTTTGTTATTTAGCCTCGCCTCAACACTGAGGCCATATTGTAATGGTTTTTCCTTCAGTTCTTTCATAAACACATCTGACAGATGCACTTAGTTGCCTAGTTGTGTTTGAATAACTCGCTGTTAGATGTGTGGTAAGTCACATTTCTGAGCATCTGCAGAAGTAATGTAAATATTGATTGTATTCTAGCATTTTTCTTAGATAAATCGTTATTTGTCATATTAAGAATTTGTTTATTTTAATTTTGCTCAAGTATATTTTGCCAATTTACTTTCAGTCGTCAGAGTATTGTGATTAAATTGTAAACAAGCGCTCCCTTGTACTTAATCTAGATAACAGTGGAAGGAAGTTGCGTGCAAACAACATGGCTAAAATAAAATTCAATAAACATTACAGCATCAGAGTGTAATCCTAACAACAGCTAAAGCTGCGCTCCACATAATTCTTCTAAGCTGTTTGGCATCAACATTTTTCAACCTAAAACAAATTAAGAAAAAAAAAAAAAAAAACACCAGGGTGCATAAGGTTTTGCATCCATTCCTACAACCCGAGGTACATCAAATTTATGTTACCTCAAAACAAATTCTACCTAAAAACCCACAACCCATCCGACAGTATCCTGAAAAAAATAACCTATCTGTGGTAAAACCCTTAAAGGGTGGGCACGCAGCAAAAACTTTCTTTCTTTATACAGCCAGCCAGCACCTCGGTCCCTCGGTCGGTCGGTCGGTATCAGAGTGCAACAGTAAATAGTGTTACGCTGATATGCTATCTGCTTGGCTCATCACTTGTCGCCTGAAGATAAATGCAACTAAATCTCAGGCAGTCACATTCACCCGCAGCACTCTGCAAGATGTACCAAATCTCCGCCTGGCTGGAGAAGAAGTACAATGGTCCACGGAGGCTACATACCTCGGAGTAACCTTGGATTGGCGTCTGACGTGGAAATAACACATCAGCACTGTGGCAAACAGAGTGTCCAGAAGGATGGCCTTCTGTATCCTATATACAATAGGAAATCGACAATGAGCCTGCCTAACAAGTTGCTAATTTACAAGCAAATACTCCGCCCTGCACTAACCTATGCTTGCACAGTCTGGGGAGCTGCAGCAAAATCACATCTCCACAAACTCCCAAGTCTTTCAAAACGGCTACCTTCGGATGGCAACAGTTTCCGATTGGTACATCCCTAACGATAATGCCCATGCAGAACTTTCCTTCCCAAAAATCATAGACTACATTCCTACCATATCCCATGGTTTTTATAACAAACTCCCTTCCAGCTTCAAAAGCCTTATCCGCGGTCTGGGGGAATATGACCTCGACCCGGTGAAACCTACAAGCGACCCAGACTAGTGCTAGCACCACCATAGGCCCCTAAAAACCATATTTGAGCTATACATTACACTCCAATCCTTAACAACTAATTAAAAAACTATTACATTACCTATTCACCACCGTCATATCATTAAAACTCACCACAATGCCAGTAAGGGACAAGGAGGAGGAGGTTCAACCTTCAACGACACCACTGTGCTGCTTTCATAAACACATTAACACTTAATAGGGAAGAACGTTCGTTATTTTTTACCATCTTAGACATTATTGATTTTGGTTAGAATACTTTTCTATATTTGAGTTTGATTTATGAGTCACTATGTTTACACTCAAACTTCACTTACTTGTATAATTGAAACGTTTTTAAGATCATTCGATCTCATCCTCAGCTGTTTGGTGACTACATGAACCTTCCTCTTCTTCCACTACTACGGAGTTCCGATCACTCTGCCATCTGGTGTTAGGGGCACTAAGTTTTAATACTTCATTTAATGCCTGGATTTCAAAATTTATAACTTTATCACGGTTTTTGTTTATGAATATTTTTTCCCAAATATCCAATTCTATGGGTGTACTTAAAGATTTTAACAGTTTAATGTTGTGGCCAATGTTGTGGTTTTCTGTCCAAAAATGGTGTGACACTGCAGATTTTTCTGTTTGTTTCAACTTAATGTTCCTCTGGTGTTCTTTTTGCCTGGTTAACAAGTTTCTCTTAGTTTTTCCTATGTAGCTTTTTTCACAGGTTTCACAATTAATCTGATAAATTCCTGATTTCAAATTGTTGGGGATTGTATTTTTCAGTGGTTTATTTAGCAGGTTCCTCAGACTGAATTTGTTTTGGTGTGCTAGTTTTAAGTTTAGTCTTTTGAAGATTCGTTCAAATTTTCTAAAAGCCTATGGATGGTAGGTGAATTTTCTATATTGCCAATTTGTGTTATTAAGTGGTGTGAGAGTGGTATTTTTTGATATTATCTTCAGTTTTTCTTTTCTCTTCATCATGTTCCTTATGATGGCTGGGTTGAATCCATTTAATACCGCTATGTCTTTTATGTGTTGTTGTTCTTTCAAAAAATTCATCCTTACTCAGTGGGATGTTGTATAGCCGGTGAATTAGACTTCTAAAGGCAGCTAGTTGATGTGAAACTGGGTTGTATTCATTTTTCTTGATGTAATTATCTATGTCTGTGGGCTTCCTGTATATTCCAAAATCTAAACCATGACGATTTCTAGTTATCTTGAGGTTATGTTTATATTTGTGTTGATTTAGTAATAAATTCTATTTTCTAGGAATAGCATGCAAAGTCCTGTTTATTCTGAGTAAATTTGGCATGATCGGATAACCGCAAGAGCTCCACAGTTTGTTACAGTGTCTAGTATAACTGATCTTTTGTTGTAATCTCCGCATTAACTCAGATCTGCAAATAGCAGTGCACGTTTTCAATCACGTTCAAAGCTGTTCATTGTTTGAATTGCTAGTTCTCGACTCGCCCGCCGCACGGATTGTTTGGGGCTGCACGCGAAAGATGTCTCGACTATTTTCCTATCGCACACGCCATCCGGTGCTCTTCGCTTTCCAAAGACTTCCCCCGTTGTTTCTACCAGCTACGATTATGTTGTCAGAAGGGTTATGTCTGAACTGTGACCACTGAATTACATTTCGCGAATTTCAGGACACAAAAAGCTTTTTGCATACCAGTTGTCATATTTCGTATATTTCGATGCCTTCATAACAACAGAAACTAAATCTCCACACATAGAATTCTAACTTCTGCAGTTACTGTTCAAATTATAATTTAAAATTATATTGTATACCGCAGATTCCCTAGGCCCCGCACTTAAATTATTATAGGGGACAATTTGTATACTCTGTTGCACTAATTTATTGTATGTGCATGTTTTATGCAGAGTAAAGGCAAATGATTCATAGTTTTTCTTAAACTTACCCTGTTACTACATGACAAAGCGTGGAAGCGTACCGGAAAATGTGAAACGACGGAGTTGTTTACGCAAGCCTATTGCACATACACGGCGGGACAGTGTATGCACACTCAGTTCAGGTGCAATCACAGCAAAATGTGGCCGCCTCGGTAGCGTGGTGATAGCATGTCTGCCTCACGTTCAAGAGGTCCCGAGTTTGAGTCTTGGTCAGGGTGAGTTAATTGAATAAGGTTGTTTCCGGAGTTTTCCCTTGTCCTGAAAGGCGAATGTCGGGTAACTCTAAGCTCTATGGACCCTAGGCTCATTTGAGCATCTTTTTACCTATTCCATTTATCGTCCTATATGACTTAACGTTGGAGGACGTAAATTACAAGAGAGAGAGAGAGGAGAGAGAGAGAGAGAGAGAGAGAAGAGAGAGAGAGAGAGAGAGAGAGAGAGAGAGAGAGAGAGAGAGAGAGAGAGAGAGAGAGAGAGAGAGAGAGAGAGAGAGAGAGAGAGAGAGAGAGAGAGAGAGAGAGAGAGAGAGAGAGAGAGAGAGAGAGAGAGAGAGAGAGAGAGAGAGAGAGAGAGAGAGAGAGAGAGAGAGAGAGAGAGAGAGAGAGAGAGAGAGAGAGAGAGAGAGAGAGAGAGAGAGAGAGAGAGAGAGAGAGAGAGAGAGAGAGAGAGAGAGAGAGAGAGAGAGAGAGAGAGAGAGAGAGAGAGAGAGAGAGAGAGAGAGAGAGAGAGAGAGAGAGAGAGAGAGAGAGGCGCAAAGTGTCATAATCAGCAGACGCGAGAAATCAGATATAATTTTTTTCATAATTTTCTATTGATCGATCAGCAGTACAATGCTTTACAGATCAGAGTGAAAAGAAGGTAACAGTACAAAAAGCACAATAACACTCAGGGTAGGCTAACAGGCCGCCCCCTAACTACATTAAATTAGAAATCATATAATACTCTTTGAGAAATTATGTCAATATTAAAGATGTAAGACAGACATCAAGCACTAGAATCACTCGAATCAGATGAATCACTTAGAAGCAGGTCCTGTGGTAGTCTCCTCTTCAAGCGTGAGGACTGGCGCCTGCGGACGCCGATGTTATAATACACAGCTCCTGGAACTTCTTGCAGCGTGGAAAAGAAACGACGAGCGATCCTGCGAATGTAGTCGTGAAGAGGTAACAGTCCTAGTTCGTGATGGAGCTGCTGATTACGGATGAACCATGGAGCGTTGGTAGCGATGCGCATGAAGCGATTCTGTATAACCTGAAGAGGACGCAGATGACATGTGTGTGCCCCCCCCCCCCCCACACTTGGCAGGCATATGTTTAAAGCGGACGAACAAGTGATTTGTAGAGTAACAATGAAGACTGTAGGCCGAGGCTGAAACGGCGATGCAACACAGGTGAGAGTTTTGAATGTCGCCCGGAGGCCAGTGATATAAGACGATCGATATGAGCACGCCAGGTCAGTCGAGAGTCCAAAAGCACTCCAAGGTATTTAACGGGAGTTGTAGTGGGGAGCCAAGGGACATTGTTCCTGTAGAGACACAACGGAGTAAGTGGAGTATATCGGCGAAGAGGGAAGATTTTAGCTTCGGTTTTCTGAGGGTTCAATGAGATCCGCCAAGTGCTGAACCAATGAGTTAAGCGATCTAAAGAGAGCTGTACTACTTGTTGTGCGTGCTGGAGATTAACATGAGAATAATATAGTACTGTGTCATCAGCGTAAAGAGCTAAAGAAGTCGGAGCTAAGTCAGGAATATCAGAAATCAGATATATAACGTGATTGAATATTGTAACAAGGAGAAAGAAGAGGGAATCAAAATTCCTTTGTATCAAGCGGTTTATCTTCCTATTATTTCTCAACGTTACACGCTTGCTGCAGATTCCAGGTGTATATTTTTTCGGAAGCATGGATAGGTATCAGCACGAAAGCTAGTTAATAATTTATAAAGTCGACAAACTTTCTCTTTTTTTGCAAGCATGGATTTACGAAACTGTTATCTTCGATAATGGTTTGCCGTTCTGTAAATCTTTTAACCACAAAATAAGGACGCAAAGTGTTTGGTCTCTGAATGCGTTAAGGTTAGTTTCCGAATTTTGGTGAAAAGTTTGTAAACATAAATCATTAAAATTAACTGACGTGTTAGAGCGATTGGACGGAAACCAGGAGATCTGAGGTTCAAATCCCGGCCATGGCATTGAATTTTTCATGTTGACTCTATCTCTCAAAGATCTTAAGCCTATATACGGCTAGTGTGAAGAAATGATTAATTTCCATCAATTAACTAAAATATTAAGAGTTAAATGATGAAGCCTGGGACTCAAGTACTTACGATAGTAAGTCGCCATAAATGGTGTACCTCGAATTCGAAAGCCTCTAGTGATCTACCGGGGAAATATACGAGTCCAGTGGAGAATTTAATGTCGTGACGGCAAGTTGGCCATGTTAGCTCAATGGGTTAGAGCGACTGGACGGAAAACAGGAGATCCGTGGTTCAAATTCCGGCCATGGTAGTGAATTTTTCATGTTGACTCTTATCTATCAAAGATCTTAGCCTATATTAGGCTAGTGTTAAGAAATGATTAATCCCATTAATTAACTAAAATGGCATGTCTGCTACTTTCATGATTCTGCAGCACTGCAAACGCCTGATTTGGAAATCATGTCTAAATGCCTCCTTTTTTTTTCAGTAGTAATACAACCCTATTAGTGCACTTATTTTAAATTTTTAGAAGACTCCCTTGTTAAAAATATATTCTCAGTGCACATCTGGAGATGTGAATATAAGTATTCCCAATATTTTGAGCATTTCTTGAAGATATGAAGTTTAAGAAATTATGTTGTAATATTTAAGTTTGATTTATGAGTCACTATGTTTACACTCAAACTTCACTTACTTGTTGTATAATTGAAACGTTTTCAAGATCATTCGATCTCATCCTCAGCTGTTTGGTGACTAAATGAACCTTCCTCTTCTTCCACTACTACGGAGCTCCGATCACTCTGCCATCTGGTGTTAGGGTCACTAAGTTTTAATACTTCATTTAATGCCGGGATTTCAAAATTTATAACTTTATCACGGTTTTTGTTTATGAATATTTTTTCCCAAATATCCAATTCTATGGGTGTACTTAAAGATTTTAACAGTTTAATGTTGTGGCCAATGTTGTGGTTTTCTGTCCAAAAATGGTGTGAAACTGCAGATTTTTCTGTTTGTTTCAACTTAATGTTCCTCTGGTTCCTCTGGTTTCAATTATACAACAACAAGTAAGTGAAGTTTGAGTGTAAACATAGTGACTTATGAATCAAACTTAAATATGAAGAATACTTCACTGTTAATAATGCTTCTGCTTTTAATATTTATTTTGTAATGTTTTTGAATTCACGTTTAGTTCTGTTCAATTGAAAATTAAAATTATATGCGAGAAAAGTGTTTTTTTAAATCTGGGATTGTAATACCAGAAGGGTTTTAAATTTAATAACTGAAACAGGAGGAGGCATCCAACATAATCATAAAACAGTATTACCACTCTTGATTATGGCATTTGAATTGCCTACTGGAATAATATGGACAGCTATTCAAGAACAGCGTAGTTGAAGTTGTCGATTTTGGTAAAACTATTGGAAAGATCTAAATAAGAAGCGTGTATGTCAGAAGCCCTGCGTATACATACCACATGTGATCTGCGACGAAAACCGTTTACAAAAAAACACTTAACGTCTTTCTGCTTCATACAGAACACAGTAATAATGAAAGACCAGTAATAAAAACCCAAGCGAACCTCAGTGAACCATGGTCCATTTTCACGTCGACTCCAATTGCTGTCTGAGTTGTGCAAACTCTGTCAAGGTTTTCCACTTTCCCTGTGATAATGACCTGGTAGTTGCATCATGATATTGTCTGAGGAATGTTTACATCTACCATGTGCTTTCTCTGTTTACACACATTTTTATTAGACTCCGGTTATTTTGTTGACATCATAAGCGTGCCCTCTTTTTGGCTTATAGTGGCGTGTACTGCGTGTAATGGATTTCAGAGGTAGATTTTGTAGCAAACTGTGCACGTTCTATTCGGGATCATACGAGGACTGTTCAATAAAGAATGATCACAAATTTTTTGACAACGTACCTTTACTCATCCTGATAATTTTGATGGTCCTTCTCAAAATAGTCTCCCGTGAATGCGATGCACTTGTCCCAGTGTTTCTGGCAGTCTTCAAAGACATGCTGGAAACAATTTTTTGAGAGATCCTGCAAAATCGCCTCCACAGCCTTCACCACTGCTTCTGATGATGGATAATGCCTCCCACGAAGGCGTTTCTTCAAGTTGGAGAATAGAAAAAAATTCACATGGACCTAATGCGGACTATAGGGAGGGTGAGGGATGCACCTCACGTTGATTTTTGCAAGATATTCAGTAACAACATTGGCAATATGTGACCGCGCATTATCGTGGTGCAGCATCCAGCCTACTTCATGGAAATGTGGTCTTTTGCGCCTGATATGGACTTGCAATGTTTTCAGGACATCGCTGTAGTATTGTCCAGTTACTGATGTGTGTGCAGGAACAACATGTTGATAAACCATTCCATGAATATAAAAGAATGAGATGACCATATCTTTCCCAGCAGAAGCAACCACTTTTGCTTTTCTGGTGGTTGGTGATGAAGGAGATTTCGACACTGAGCTTTGCTGTTTGCTCTCAGGATCAAAATGATGTAGCCAACCTTCATCAGCAGTGATTACGTTTGAAAGAAACTCCGGATCTTCCTCTAACATCAACTTTAACTGCATGTTACCTCCATTGCGGCCGTAGGCGCTACTGAACATGTATGAACTTGTCTGCTTCTCACAGGCGGGAATCAGGAGTACCAACAATGAAACTACAGAATATAATAAGATTGAATTTTAGTGCGAAAAATTATGACCGTAAAAAATTATGAACATTCTTTATTGAACAGCCCTTCTATAATACACGTGTAACTGCTTACCTATCGTAGTAAATAAAGCTCGGTTAGGCGCTGGTCTACTCATCCCAAGGTCGCGGGTCCAACAGCCGGCCCATACCATCGGGATAGGATTAGAATTTCATTAGGGAGGGGATTCGGTACGTAGGCCACCATAATGGGCCCATTGTTCCTATGCCCCCAAGTGGGGCACCCCCGGGAGGAAAGATGAGGCGAAGGAGATGGAGGGCGGCCGACCCAAGGAGCCACGACAGAACAGAGGGCAGAGTCCGTACAGTTTACTTGGATAGAGACTTCTCCCGGCAGGCCAGGACCACGCACTCGCTCCCCTACAGCGGGACGGCAACGAGCCCAGCAGCCGAACCCTAAAGGTCCCAGATAGGCGATCCGAGCCCCAGAGGTCCCTGGCTGGTAGTCCCGAAATGGTCCCAGCAGAGGAGCGGAGATCGGCAACCGACCTACCGGAGGAGGAAGTAGTTTTCCTCAGAGCATATCATCCCGCCATGTACCGCCGAGACACCCGCTGACACTTCTACCCTGAAAGAGACCACCAGATGATTTTATTATTATTATTATTATTATTATTATTATTATTATTATTATTATTATTATTATTATTATTATTATTATTATTATTATTATTATTATTATTATTATTATTATTATTATTATTATTATTATTATTATTATTATTATTATTATTATTATTATTATTATTATTATTATTATTATTATTATTATTATTTTTTTGTAAGTTACGTCCTCCAACATTGTCATATCGGACGATGAATGGAATGGGTGAGATGATGCTGAAATGAGTCCGGGGTCCATAGAGCTTAGAGTTACCCGACATTCGTCTTTTAGGATAGGGGAAAATCCCGGAAAAACCTTATCCAGGTAACTCACCCTGACCGAGATTCGAACTCCGGACCTCTTGAACGTGAGGCAGACATGCTACCACCACGCTACCGAAGCGGGCCCACCAGATGAGAGATGATATGACATGATACTGGAGATGAAATGGAGGGACAGGAAATTCGAGGGGATGTAATTAACCTACCCAGCATTCGCCTAGCGACTCGGGAAACCCCCGAAAAAACCTATGGGTAAGGTACGTCGGCCACGGGAATCGAACCTGGACTCCCGAAAACGGGCCACAGACGAAACCGCCTGAGCCATCCCGCTCGCTCTTCGGGATAGAAATATAATTGCAATAATTTGCATTTATAATGACTTCTCTGGCTAAAAGTCATTAGACAAATTGCATGTTGCAATACAATTAGAAGTCACTAGCTAGGGCAGTTAGGCGTTCCGTACGATGAATGAAATGATCCTCAAATGAGCCCAGGTTCGATAGAGTTTACAAGTATCCGACATTCATCTTTCAAGATAAGGGAAGTCACTGGGGGAAGAAAACCTTATCCAGATTACACACCCTAACCGAGATTCGAGCTCGGAACTTTTTGAACGTGAGGCAGACACACTACCACCTATTCTACAGAGGTGGACCCAGCTTTTGTGATTCTAGCCTGTAACGTAAAGAAAAAACAGAAAGGTTGAATTAAAATTTGAGTAATGTAAACACAAATGTAGTTCATTTTAAAATTGGACTGACATCGCTACTAAGAATATTCACAACAATAAAGTGAAACCAGTTCCTATTACGTGATTTGCGTAGTGGATGGAAACAGGATAGCAAGGAACTATACTGCAGCTAATGAAAGATGCTTTAGGAATTGATTCACATCTAATTTTAGATACATTAGAATATCTTCTCCAGTTAGATCACCCTGTATAGTCTGTTAGGCATGTTACAACCGCTAGGTTTATGTTGGATTTATGAAGTTAGGGTAGTTCCTGGAATTTCTTCTTCCTAGTAAACACAAACTTCCTTCCATAAAGAGATAAAAGTAAACTTCATGGCGTTATTTTTGGGTAGTGGTGCTAGCATATCCGGTTTGGAAGTGTCCCCTATTAGCGTGTATGGTAAACCAACATACCGCAGATTAATGTGCGTGTAAACTTTCCCACGGAACAGCGCTTTATTGGAGACCACGAGGGTTTTTGTGGTAATACGTCAGCTGCCTCCGACGAGTGAAAGCTGAAAATACTTATGGCCTAAACATTTTACTGTCGGCAGTAAAACTGCACTTAAATCCCACGATTTGACTCAATAACAACAAATGTGCAGTCTCGTAGTACCACTTGCCTTCAGTGTTGGACTTTAAAAGCCAATGAGGCAACATGTGGCTGACGTAGGACTTTTTTTTTTTACAGTAAGAAACATTCATTATGAGTAGCATGTTCATTCTGAATAATTATTGTAACTTTTAACAGTAAAAAAATTATTATACAGAAATCTGTGTCTGTTTAAACGCACACACTTTATTTCAACCATGTTTTGTGGAATTAACAATTTTGGAAGTGGCCTTTATTATTGGTTTAAATGTGCCATTGCTTTATCAATTGCTTAAAATGTTGTCGCTATTCAATTGTTTCTCGTAATGCCATGAAAATGTTGCGGAGTTTCAAGGACAGCATTTTGAGAGGTAGAAACATGATCATTAAAATGTAATTTTCGTTAAAATATAATACGGCATTTTTCGACGATACTGTTTACCTTTTCTACTAAAGCTTAGTAGAGGAATTGTATTCCACACAAAATTTCGATAGATACTGAGATTTCACCGGAAATGCAGGTTTTGAGACTCCCCCACTAAAAAAGTGCATTTTTAGAAATACTTGTATGTACCTCTAAAAACAACTTATATTCTGGGAGGAAGGGACAAGGTGAAAAAGAAGAGACATCAGAGGGCAGGTTCTCCAACATTTACAGAATAGAGCTCGCCGTTGGTGGTTCATGCAACGGGCTCTCCTCCTTGGGAGTTTGAGCGTTTCTGAGGGCCCGGGGCTTCCGATCCGAAAGATAAGAATTTACAGAGGAAATTCTCTGCCGTGCACATGTAAAAACATAAAACAGTTACTCAGGATAAAACGTTAATCGAAATGAATTGGAGGGGCAGGAAATGGACCAAGAAGATCACCCACGGGAATCGAACTCTCAGTCTCCCGAATGCATACCATAGGCGCTACCCCTACATGTAAATAATTAAATTGATGCCGTTTTGGTGTGGAGAGGCAATCGATGAATCTCTGATGGAGTTGCTTTAGCTACAAACTTGTTGGTGATTTAATTAGTGTATACATTTATGTTTAATGTATTACCTGTGTGACGAATGAGTGCAGTTGTTCGGGGAGGTCACACGGTTTAGAGTTCAGAGAAGGCAAAAGTATACTACAGTACAGTCTGGCCATCAAAACATCTGAACATGTACATAACACGACGTATATTTTTGTACTTGCTAAATCGATATACCATGTCTAAGTATTCTCCAGAAATTGTCTTTCTACCTTTAAAAGGGACTTTTTCTTTGACAACATTCATGAGCTTAGGTACGTAGGAATTTCTCTCTTCTCCGAGCAACTTCTGTGTACCACATATTTTTCAAACTCATCTCGTTGGAACCTTTTTGGATGTGGGCGATATTTTTCTCTCGTACTTTGAATTTTGAACCTCGAACCTCTTTCACTATATTACGTACAGTTCGTTCACTGGCGTTGCTGCAGCAGCATTATTTAACGTAATAATTAGACACTTACTTTCTCTTCTTTATAAAACCGTAACGCATTGAATATTAATTTTATATGACTTCGAATGGCGTTGTTTGTATTTTGACTTGATGTGAAGCCGTCCACTGTAAGAGACTCAACTGCTGTATTGCCGAACGGTACAGGGAATGGTGACGTAATACCAGGCGCGGCTTTGGGCGAATTAATTAGGTGACTCCGAAAATTGGCTAACCTAAATTCGCAAAATCAGCATCGCAAAAATGGATTTTATACTGGAATGTTTTGAATTGCAATGGGTCTTCCCTCTGTATATGAATCCAAAAGTTCCTTAACATTATTTTTAAAGAGTCCTCGCTTTCATTATGTCCACGAAATGTCATTTCTTGTCTACTACCCTAATGGGATATTGCATGAAATGCCTGTTAAGCTTAACGTTCTCATTGTATTTTACAATATATAGACGTGAGCTTCCCTGAAGGGCGTCTGCAATTTCGTTACAGGTAGACCGCAAACAAAATGCGGTCGGTGTGCGCATGTGCGAGGACAGCCTTCTCCCCTTCTACGCCATCCAAGCATCACATGACTCCCACCCCTCCCTTCCTGCATGCGACAGAGCTCAAACCACACGAAATGCGTGTATTTAAATATTGTTTTGATTTTCAACGTTAACAGAAAATAATTACCTCAGACATGACCTTACAATCGATCAACAAATAAATAGTATCACAGTTTCTTTAAATCCTAAGGAACAAAGCACTGATTCGGAAGAAAATGCAAAGAGTGAATGTAACGGTGAATGCGAAAACCAGTTAAACAGATAACCAGTGCAGCCCGCGCGATGGAGGAGAGGTAATCTAAAATGACGGTAGAGGGGGAAAGCTAGATGACTCCAGTGGTGGTAAGCCACGCCTCCAACTGCATTTTGTTTCCGCGGTCTAGTTATAGTGTTTTTTCTCAGCTCCTTCAATCCGACATAATTATGTTCCTCATACCAACGAGTTTTAAATGTCCTGGTGTATTTTGAAGATGCTCCGCTGCGAATTTTTTCTAAACAAAGCACTAGTGTTGGCTTACCAGCATTTACCACGTCGCTTTTGTCGTCATTTTTCCAGAAAGAAAAGGGTGTTTGGAGAATGGAACACACCAAGTCGTGTGTTAGATTCATTGCAAATCCCTTAAATATGAAAAATTAAACACCTCACATATCAGACAATAATCACTGATCACATAAAAAATCATGTTTTTACTCAGGATATAAACTGATAATAAGCAGTAGCACATGACACGCGGGGCTCGCTTCAAGCGTTTTACAGGCCACGCCGTGGCTCAGTGGCTAGACCGCTTGGCTCTCACCAAGGCGGCCCGGGTTCGATCCCAGGCGACTGCAAAGTGAGATTTGTGGTGGACAACACGGTGCTGGGGCGGGTTTTCTCCGGGATCTCCGGTTTCCCCCGCTATCTCATTCCACCGGTGCTCCATCTTCATCTCATGTATCATCAATGTCATCGCCTGCGGTGCCGTATGTAGTAAAAGCGGGCGTTAAACACTACACATTTCATTTCAAACGTTTTACCACTTCTACTAACAAATTTATTTTCAAATAAACGAAAAGATAGGAAGAAAGTCCTGTATTGTGTTGGCAGCACGATTTAGTGCGGAATATACGGCTTCTACGAATCGAATCCGTAGCCATGGTAACCAGCAATTCATTTTGCCTCTCCAACTTCTCCTCAAGTGTTACGGTCATCTTGGTCTTTTAATAACGAATCACTAGTGGGCAGTAAGCTAGCTGCATTATCGACGCGCGGACGCCAAGAGAGCGGCTCCATTACAGAATATAATTTGGAGAACTTTTTAAAAGGAAAATTAAATGCTAGAACATAAAACATAACTATGTAAATTATTCAAAAACAAGTAGGTGACTCGGCGATTCAAACGCATCAAGGAAGAATTGCCTCTGTCTAGTACCGCTTATCTGTTTTTTTTTTTTTTCCTACACAAGCTTCCATTGTTGGACGTTTGCATTCATTCTTCAGACGGTTGTATTTGTATTAAATGTGTGATTTGGCTACAAATTGTTGAAGTATGCATTATGCATGGAGAGCATACACACATTAACGACAAAAAATGATGAAATAAGTTTGAGTTTTGTTAATGTTGCTATGGTTTTTTCCAGGGAGCCGATATGGTGGGATGGCTGTTTCGAGCGCACGGGGAGATCTGCGCTTCCCACCCCTGGGAGGTAATCGTCGCGACGTTGACGCTCACCGTCTGCATGCTAACCGTGGATCAACGACCCAACGCACCTGACCCTTTGCATAAACAACAGCATTGTGTAGGTTGGGGGCAGGATTGTGTCGGCCTAGAGGTGAGTCCTCATCTGTTAACCAGATTACGATATACAGCATTGTCAAAAAGAAGTTATTTTTACATCATTTGGACTAAATATCTGTACTATATATAGGGTGTGCTACATAAACAGCTTGGGATGACGTCAACAGACTGTTATTAATGTTAATTCTTAACATTGTAAGATACAGGATTTTTCAGAAGTAAGATATAATGTATTTTTAAAAATAAATACAAGGACACGTTAGAAAGTAAAAGTATGAAAGCAGCATTTTACAAAAATAAACAAAACAGTTCAGCCATTATTATACAGTGTGTGTCTTGTGAGCAAACATTTTAAATAACACATTATTCTTTTTCTATTTAATTGCAGGAACACTTTCATTGTTTCATATTAAGTTGTTTGCATTATTTGTTAAATTGTTGGTTTGTTTTAACAGTTTGCTCCACAACCACTGTAACAAATGAAATTATAATTATTTAATAAGGTGTTCAAGAATGCTACGCGTTGCTATGTGTTGTGGTGATACTATATCTGTCTCACATTCAAGAGGTCCCGAGTTCGAATCTCGATTAAGGAAAATGTATTTTTCGGGGATTTGCCCTTAGCCTGAAAGAAGAACGTTTGGTAACTAAGCTTTCCGGGCTTATTTGAGTATGAGTTCACCTATCTCATTCATTATCCTGTATGGCCCAATTATTAAAAAGACGTAAACTTTTTTAAAAGCTCCCCATAGGCCTCAGTTCTTTTTAAATTCATATCCTTCAGTGTTAAAGTCATATCAGATGAAATGAGTGAAATGTACTCAGATGAGTCCAGCAACCATAGAGCTTAGAGATATCCGACATTCATCTTTCAGGACAAGGGAAAACCAGGGAAAGCCCCCAGATAACTGAGCCTGACTGAGATTCGAACTCGGGGCCTCTTGAATGTGAGACAAACTCGCTACCACCTACGCTGTAGTCCTCAGTGTAAGGTAGAAGCACTGTGTGTAAGTGTAGGTGTGAGTAAAAAGTTGGTTTGTATTTGGGGGGGGGGTGGAGGGCGGGAGAGTCATTAAGACTAATGTGGTTAAGGATACCCATCTGTGAAAATTGCTCAAAAAGTGCAAAAAATATTTTTTTGCCTAGTTAAATAGAGTAATCCGCGTACTTCAGTTTCCTTTTATTTTTAATGCCATACAGTACTTTAAAATTGCGGCATATGACTATTTAAGTAGGTCACTTGTAAGTGTACATAGTGCTTTATATTATGTGACTTTGTGGGTTCGTAGAATTAAAAGTCCAGTTTGCAGAAATTCCAAAATGCTATTTATTTTCCTAGAAACACACTTTGGTCAACCCTTACAGTAGCAGAATTACGTAACATACACAAATACAATCTTCTAGTTCGTCTGCCATACCCACAAACAAAGAGTTCTCTTTCAAAACACAGCTGTGCGCACTCGATTATCAAGTTCCACTTCGACTCCCTCTCCTGGCGAGTCCGGCTTCCTTATATCCTCTAATCATATTTCTAGACAATTCTGGAATGCTCTGTAACAAACAAGAAATCGAAACTTCCAGTCAGCTATCTATCTCTTCATCTTTTTCGGCAAGCTTTTATCTCCGCCCTGCACTATCTGTCTCTTTGTGCGCTTCGTCCACGCCTCCTCGCAACAATGCGGTCGACACTATTTTGGTGATTTTCTCGTGTTTTTAATTTTCAGCCCTTTTCAGAACATAAATTGCTCTACACAATCCAGCTTTCAAATTAGAAGGTTGAGAAGTTTTGTGCTTGGATAAAAGCAGTACCAAAGGAAATTAATGAGATGATTTGTTTATAATGTCACCAGTGTTTTTCAATTAAATAACAAAGCGCATATTTCACAAGCAAATATTAAAAATTAATAAAAGGAGAATTGAATAACTTTTTTTATCCTAAACCAAGGGTCAGAATAAAAGTTCATCTCGTCAATTTACTAATACAGTATTTATAGTATAACCGCGAAGTATTATTTTTTCTGAAGCTAAAATTGCATCATGTGAAACAGCTTAATTAAATGACAATAAAACACTATAAATATATTAATATCACAAGAACTGTTTTGGACAAAGGTCTGAAAATTGATCTGTGGTTTATTGTTAATACTACAAAAATTGTGTTACAGTTTCAAATCAGTCCAAGCAAAATTGTAGATTTTAGTCTTAAAGGCTTTCGCTGATAGATACGTTAGTAGTTTAGCATAAAATAGCAAAGTTGCTTGTCAATATTCCAAACAGAACCAAGAAAACTACTCAATGCGAAAGAATCCGAGTATGTAAAGTAACAGTGGGTCAGCGTTCGCTTGCCGTTCTGGCTATGGATAAAGAATAACAAATTCCTTGGAAATAATTAACTGCTTTTTTTTGAGACGTAATATTAGATTGAAGTGCAACTAAATAATTCAAAACATCGTTTTTTTATGTCAAATACTCCAGCTTTAACTGCATACTATAACTTTTGCTCTCATTGGCTTTTAAGGCTTAAATGACATGGCGATTTAAATGCCCAGGAATATACAACTTAATGGCCTGCATTTACTTCCAATGGCTTTTACCTTACCTTGATTTTTCTTAAACTTTTGCTCTTTTAAAAGTCTTCACGACGTACTATGTAACCAGTCTAGTTGAAATTTTCGCTAGAAACTTGGTAAGAAATAAACTTGAGAAGCTGACACAAGATTTAAAGCGCTCAAGATATGATGTACTCGTAATTAATTCGATCACGGAAGATAAATTGTTTTTAAAATACATGGTGTCCCAATTGAATCGACCTATTTCCATTTTGTGGTAGTAAATTAATATAGGTGTATTTCTTTAGAAGGTTTAGAGAGGTTAGGGACGCACTGGATCATGAGGTTCCTGGTAGATGGATAGGGAGAGGTGTACCAATTGCATGGCCACCGAGATCGCACGACATAACACCTCTGGACTTAATTTGTTGTTGGGGTATGTCAAGGACAGGATGTATGCGACAAAAATAGCGACTGTTTGCCAACTGCGTGAGTGCATTCAGAATGCTGTTGCAAACGTCACTCTTGAATGCTTCAACGCACATGGGGGGAGCTCGACCATCGCCTGGATATCACTCGTGTGACTGGTGGGGCACATGTGGAAGTGATAAGGCTTTCTTGATTTGTGTATATAAACTTGATGAGTCGTAAGTATTAGTAAAGTTAAGTTCATTTCGATATCTCAAATAGTTTGGCGGAAATACTAAAGTTGAAGTAGGGTGATTCAGTTGGGACGCGCTGTATATGTAAGGGTTTATAATAATTTTCTGTAACAACTAAAAAAGTGAATAAACATTACACAAATATAAATATTTGCTACTAAGGCTCCACTTTTAAGAAATTGATGCTAATACTTGTTTCTTCTTTCTAATAGAAATCGATTTCAAAAGCAAATCGCTTTCGTCCTCAGTCCATCAGAAAAACAAATTCCGTTGTCAAGCAAATCTGGGTTACCATGTAAACATGTTATAAATTATGTTAATATCTTTAAAATTTGTTGAGAATAGTCATCGTTGAATATAAACCCAGTATGTAGAGCTTGTGTAAAACGTCGTGACATTCCCTCAAAGCTGCAATGGCACTGAGCAGTCCAATTGCATAAATGGGTGTTATTATTCCAGCTGCTGTGAATGTGATAACTACAGTGCGTTCTAGTGGTTTTTTTTTTTTCATGTTGTGGTGTTACCGTTTTTAAAATAAGATTTCTGCATCTTATGGAAGGTACTGATTGATTAGCGTAATAAAAGTAAAATATACTTTCTTTTTCTAAAAGGTATTAAAATATTCGGATGAAATTTAAAACTGTTGTTGGTTCTAGGATTTGAAGGCATTTTGAATATAGATAAAATCTACAATATTTAGAAATATTTGTGGGTATACTTAGTGAAGATAATTGTAAATATATACAAATATAATTAACTTAAAAAACTTCACCTATCTTTTATCTTTATCTTTATCAATTCTTAAAAGATAAGTGAAGTTTTTATAAGTTACAAATTATCATATATGTATATATTTGTTTGCTTCATTGTTAATAGCTTCATATTTTACGTATTTATAATTGAAAATGTTTGTAAATAAGTGCTGATTTTCACAAGCAATAAAGTCCTGTATTGGCATGATGTTTTCAGGACTACAATGCAGCAGATGTGATAATGATGACGCTGATACGATGTATAGCAGTGCTGTATAGTTATTATCAGTTCTGCCATCTACACAGATTGGGCTCCAAGTACATTTTAGGTAAGTAGGGTTCATTTGCATGCTGATAGATTAAATAGCACGTAGCGAGATGTTGGTTTCACTCTCACAGATCTGTTTTGGAGAAATACATTGTGGCGTATATTTGTGCACTTTGTGGTTGCGAAATGCTTTGGAGAGCTTTTATCATTGGATTTATTTTTTTGGACCAAAGAAGTAGTTTCTTTCGTTAGATACTTGTAGAACGGGATTTTGGCAACTGTAGGGTCGTATGTTGCACTCATACGACCTTCTGTACTCACTCTTGTACAAAATATTCCTACAAACCCATATTCCTCTATCAACTTCATGTTAATCGATGTAAATTACGTACTTCCTGTTAGGTACGAGTATAGGAGAATATAGCCGGATTAAACGATAGTCAAATATTTTAAGAGCTGGTCGCTATGTGATGTCGCTTTGAAATCCTGTTTTGTATGACCAGAAAGGGGGAAAAGAATAACGATTTAACAAGGAATATCTCGGAAAAGGTGTGTGCTTTAAAGTGATTTGCATTTTTCATTTAATAGGATTTTATCTATCCCTAAGGTTTACCAGTTATACATAATGTACAGAAATTATGAGTTGGTTAAGTAAATTTTAACGTATAATAAAATTAAATATTAATGTCTTGTAAAGTTTTCTTAAGTATTTAAGGGTTGTAGGCTTGGTAGCTAGATTATAAGTAAATTTTGGCTCGGGGTAAAATGACATTAAGTACGATAATTAGCGACGGCTAGTTTTGAGACAAATTCGTAGTAGTTCGAACGGTTATGTGAATGAAAGTATCCAAGGTTGTCAGATTAGGTGTGGCAGTGGAATGTGAGGTAGGATTTCTTATAAATTTATAGACGGGCAGCAAATATCAGAAAAGCAGAAATGAGGTAGTAACATCGGATTAGAAGCTAGTAGTGTGGGTCTTAGAGTCATTACCAAAGAGGAGGTTATTAGGAGAATTTGAAGCTTAATAGCACATCCTGGATATAATCTAAGACACTTCTGGTCTGATCGCTGGTGGGGCAAGACGGAATAGGCGTCGTTTTTGTCTCAATGACAGAACCGCGTGTTATTGCCTGGTGGAAGAATCAAACACCGGACATTCTTATAGTAGTTTTGGCAACTTCTCGCTGAAGTGTAGGCGGTTAATTAAAAGTTTCGAAGTCAGAACCAGTACCATCCTTTCACACCCACGGATATCCTGAGATAGGTTTGAGCAGATAGCAGGAGTTAACATCGTCAGGACATCGTGAAGCGACATTACTGTTTCAATAGGTAGGTATAATATAAAGTATTGTGACTTTGTGGGTTCGTGAAATGAAAAGTCCAATTACACAAACTCAACAATGTTCTTTATTTCCACCGACTTACAGTTTAACACTTGCCAATTACACAGAATTACGTACTGCACACAGTTACAATTCACCAGTTCGTCCGTTAAAGTTACACTTGCACTCGCGATTACGTAAACTCCGATGCACAGACACAGTCTTCTCGTCCTTACACTAGCACTGAACTCTTACGCTGATTGCCAAGAACTCTGACTCACTCCTCTTGCCCGACGTGCTGCTTATATAGGATCCGCTTGCCGATCTGGAAGGTTCTCAATTAGAGGAAATATCCCGTAAGTTCGAGAACACAGGTGGAACAGAAAGAGACGGCGCAGTGATGTTTTTTGTCCCAGCCATCCCTTCTTAACGCTGTAAGACAATCGAGGGGGCGGGGCGAACGCCGACCCTTCTCCTGCTTGCCCACTCTATAGGGTGTTCCGACGCTCGGGTGACAGTATTAACCGGGCTTGTGGGCCGTGGTCTACTGGGCTTCATCTTCCCAGACGTTTCGTCTGCGGCTGTGGCAGACATCTTCAGTGGCCGCAGACGAAACGTCTGGGAAGATGAAACCCAGTAGACCACGGCCCACAAGCCCGGTTAATACTTTATATTATACTGACATCGGTCGTGAAAGCTTACGAATTTTAATCAATAAGTAGGCTTGATAACTTGAAGTTTGGTTGCGCGTGAACTCAAACATGCTCCTCTAGATGTGTCACCACAGCCCAAGGTGATCATGAGGATATGTTACTTCTTCCAGCCCGACCGATAAGCACGTGCCACATCAGCTGTCAGGACCAACACTTCAACAAAATTATTTTATACTATTTTTTTTAACCTGATTATGTAAAATTACCTATTTACATTAGGTGCAGTAGGGACCCTTCCACTAGAAATAGAAGGAAGGAAATAAATTTTGAAACTTCTAAAAAATAAGGATAGGTTCAAGTACACAATTGCAAAACAGCAGTTCAGTTTTGCATGCATATACAGTGTGACTATGGTACGTTTTTTGCTTTAGTGCTGCCAAGCTCCAATGAAGTTTCTTTATTTCGAAGGATGACGTCTTGATACGAAAGAAACCACCTCGTGGCAACAGTGGACCAGAGAGTGCCTGCTTTCAGCGCTCTTGTACGGATTTGACATATTTGGCAGTTATTCCTGCAATTGAAAGGCCAGGACTGATAATTATTTTAAATTAAAGTCCTCCACCGTTGTCATATGGGACGATGAATAAATTATGTTCAAATGAGCCCTGGGTCCATAGAGCCTAGAGTTACCCGACATTCATCTTTTAGGATAAGGGAAATCTTCGGAAAAAACCTTATCCAGTTAACTCGTCTTGACCGAGATTCGAACTCGGGACCTCTTGAACGTGAGGCAGACACATTATACGACGCCGCTGAAGCGAGTGGAACTGTTCCTGATAACAAGAGGAAATTTTGTCCGGTTCTATATTTGTACGTCTAAGAATTCGAAGAAAGTTTTGGAAAATTACAAATTAGGTTAAAATCGCATAAAAATTAAAACAGAAAAACTTCTTAAGAATTAAACTTAGCAATCATTTCAAACATCTCCATATATGTCCAAATTAATGGGGATTTCCCTGTGTAGTGAAGTATTCCTTGCTGTAATGGATGTTTTATGTCCCATCAACGATAAGTTGTTCTCTCTTTAGCTCTAAGATAAAATCAGTCAACAAGGGTAGACCTTACAAGGTGGAAATTGCCGTTTTTCACAGATTTATACCAGTACGCCAAATATTGCCTTTCACTTTAATGACTCGAACCTTGACACTAAATATCTAATCTGAACGTGCAAGCACCTCTTAATTTTAACAGTGTGCTTGCATTTAGAATGTAGTAATCCGGTTGAAGCATGTTCGTAACTACTTATGAAAGATGCTGAAACTGCCACCGATATGAGAAAAGTATTAGCCTTTCTAGAGATAATGCTGAGACATTTTTATTTTTTTTATTTTTGAGGCCCGGAACTTATCAGCCGATCCTCGTATGAGCGATTTCCGAACTGCAGAGCTTCAAAAACAGAGCTTTTTACCTATGTTTCTATCAAACCCGTTTTTATTTTCGTCGTGCATACGAAAAGGCATCAACTGGAAGCAGTAGAGAGGTTTCTCTTTGCGAAATTACTGAGTCGTATATAATCCATAAATCAAAATGACGATTTTCTTACCTGGGTTTACAGCTTCCTCAGTCTTCTGCATTCCGTAAATAAACAGTTGAAAATATAACAAAGGTGGGTTTGGAAATGGTAAAAAACCGATAAATTTTTCTCTTTACCGTGATCGCAGTTTTGTGTAGATCGGTCAAATGTGCCATATTTGTATATTAGGAGTTTTTTTAAGTAGTAAGCTAAATAATATATAAATAATATAAATTTCCCAAGTTGGGTGGCCAAAGTGCATACATGTTCCTTGATTGGTAAAGCAGTATATATAGTTTTGTCCATAAACGATTGAAAAGATATAGGTCTTTGTTAAACATTTGAAGAGGCTACATTGTTCAAAATAAAGGTAGGATATTTGCTAGGTCCTATACTTTAATTCTATATATTATGGTCAGCTGGCGTAAATATTGCAGAGTTCCATAATAGTTTGAAAATACGATTAAGTAGTTTTTGGAGCAGTAATATAGCCTATAAGTCACGACGTGTTGTGCAGATAGGCGAAAGAATGTTGATTTGTGTGTTAATGGACAGAAAATAAGTTTGGATGAGCACAGCCAGACTGAAAAATTTAATGCCATAGCCGGAATTTGAACTACGGATCTCCCGCTCTCCGTGCGGTTGCTCTAAACCATTGAGCTACTGTGGCCAACATGCCGACATGACATTTAATTCTCCAACTGACTCGTATGTTTCCCGGTAGAGCACTAGGGGTTCTCATATGCTATGAGACACACACCATTTCGTGGCGAGTACTATGCTGTAAGTACTTAAGTCCGAGGCATCATAGTTACACCACTATGTTATTCAGGTAAATTGATGGAAATAATCATTTCTTCCACACTAGCCGTGTGTAGGCTAAGGTTTGAATAAGTAGAGCCAGACTGAAAAATTCAATGCCATAGCCGGGATTTGAACCACAGATCTCCCGCTCTCCGTGCGGTTGCTGTAAACCACTGAGCTACTAGGGCCAACTTGCCGACATGACTCTCTCCATCTGACTTGTATGTTTCCCTGAACAACATAGTGGTTTAACTATGAAGCCTGGGACTTAAGTACTTACAGCATAGTAAATGGCCACAGAAGCTGCGTGTCTCATAGTATATGAGAACCCCTAGTGGTCTACCCGGAAACATACGAGTCAGTTGGAATGTTTAATGTGATGTCGGCACTTTGGCCATAGTAGTTCAGTGGTTTAGAGCAACCGCACGGAGAGCGGGAGATCCGTAGTTCAAATCCCGGCTATGGCATTAAATTTTTCAGTCTGGCTCTACTCATCCAACTTAGCCTACACACGGCTAGTGTGGAAGAAATGATTATTTCCAGAAAATAAGGTTAGCGGAAGTTTTTGGAAGGTTTTAGTCACGTTTGCCAGATACGAAAACCAAAGTGTACCACGTTTTCTCGGAGTCATGCCTAAATCCCCCCTGATCGTAAAGTTTCCGAAATCAAAGGAAATTTTGTGATATGAATGAATATCATACAAAATTACCTCTGCCAGTAAGTCATTTTAAAGTTTTTAAACCTGGCAGTCACAAAACAAAATTGGATTTCTTGATATGAATGTGCCTATTTTTTTATTTACTTCTCCAACGTTAATTCATATCGGACGATAAATGAAACGATACTCAAATGAATCTTCGGTCCATAGAGCTTAGAGTTACCAGACATTCATCTTCCAGGTTAAAGGAAAATCCCAGAAAACCCCTATCTAGATGACTCAACGTGACCGAGATTCGAACTCGGGAACTCAGGCTTGATGTGAACATAAATGTCACCCTAATCCCCAATGTTTTAGCGTTTTTGTCAATCTATAAGGATAGGGCCTTTTTAGTGCTGAAAGAATGAAACCTTTCGGTGGAGTTTTTCTGAGGTTACCGTCTGTTTTAGTTGACATTTACAATCAGATTTCTCTCTTCGTAGTATACATAGGAATGTAGATGGATGTGTTTGTTTTGTAAACAAAATCAATATTGAGATTTAGCCATAAATACATGTTTTGATGTTCTTGAGTTAAAAAAAGACATTTTTTAGAGAATTGTTCGTGTTTATTGTTTGTCTTTCTCTGAAAAAGTATAACTCAAAAATGAACAATAAACAGCAAACTTCCAAACACTTTACAGGAAGATTTTAAAGAAAATCCTCATCCCCTAGGCTACTCTATATATGGATTTGTTTTTAAATTTGATATTTTTTTTCTTCAGAAATTACTAATTTATTATACGCCCGTCTCGGTAGCGTAGATGGTAGCATGTCTGCCTCACGTTCAAGAGGTCCCGAGTTCGAATCTCGGTAAGGGTGAGTTACCTGGATAAGGTTTTTCTGGGGTTTTCCCCTATCTTGTAAGACGAATGTCAGGTAACTCTAAGCTCCATGGACCCCGGACAAAGTTGAGCATCATTTCATTCATCGTCCGATATGACTTAACGTTGGAAGATGTAAAACTACAAATATATATATATTATGGCATTTACATAACAAATATACCTTAAATGTCTTCGGTATGTCCTGTTAAGATCTATTTATTCTAAATGGCTTTTGTATACTACTAAGTGTTTTTTTATATAATTGATAGAATGTTAACAGTAAGGCCAAACCTGCTGCATAGAAATATGGACGTCTTAAAACCACACGGTATATTCAAAATAACTTAGCATTAGCAATTTCTGATGTATCTGTTGTTGGTTTTCACTATCGCTATTCGGTTGTTTCTCGCCGATGTCACGGACGTTGTAAGGCCAATGTAGGTAGCGACGTGCTTCCTAACATGCGACTTTATTGGGTTTCTTCTACACTTTATGTACCTATCACAACATTTTGTAATCTGTAAATAATCTTGATTAAGATGAAATGGCTAGCAAAATATGCTAGAAACTATATAAAATAAACGGTAATGAGTAGAGGAAGATATGTGATTGTTACATTTCGATGTACTTTCTCTTTGATTTAGTAACTCTTTGCTTCGATGTTCTCTGCTTTACTTTGTGTACCGGAGCTTATGTGATGTTTTCTGATACATCTCCTTTAACACTAACCTTCTGGCCTCTGAAGACTAAACTTAGAAGCATCAACTGCAAATGAAATTCCTGCTGGTTTGTCGGGCGTGTTGAATCATGTAAATACCGCGTGAGGTAAGCCGAAAGTTTACTGCTCTATTGGGACTTTCTCCTGGAGAAAGTGCGGATTGTTGTGACTGGCCATGAAACCTGACAGCTGTCCTTGAAGGCACATCCACGTCCCCTTCCTGGTAATATTGCTCATTAATGCCTGCCTTCCATTCTACAGTAGTCTCCGTAGAATGTATGAACAGTGGCGGCTTGTGCACTGGCGGCTCGTGGGGCAGAACTATAAAGCACACACGAAAATAATAAACAGGAAAGCGGGTAAGGGGAGGAGATCGGAACAGAAACACTTTCCTCTCCTGGAAAACGTCAAGAATAATTTTATTTACAGATATGCAAATTTTCTTTGTTGAAATGTTCATATTATATACACGTTTGCTAAAATAAATAATTAACCTTCGCTTAAGTATCTCAGACGTTTCAGGTCTCTGTTAATAGTTTTGCTCTCGTGTGTATCAAACTAGAACGATTCTGCCATAAACACTTAGGAAGCGAGAAAGAGAGACAGAGATAACTGCCTTCATAAACACCCATGAAATTTCTTCCGCTAATCAGCAATCTAAAACGGTTCCGTTAATACATCTATCTCTTTTTTGGCCTCGTATATGTTTACTACTGGATCGTTTCAGTTTAAGATAAATTATTTAAGTTTTCCCCCTCTCTTCATGCTTTCCTTTAGGTTTATCTGGTAAATTCAGGATTTGAAATTTCAATATTACCATCTATTCCGCCTGCATGAGTTGTACAGGAAGGCAGGCGACTGCACAACTAAGGCCAACTGTCCGGAATACCTACTACGTGGGTAAAAACTCACGGGACAGTGACTCGACGGTCCCAAAGTTTCACTACGATTACAGAAATGTCAAAAAAACATTCACTGTGGCCATGTGTCAGTGACATATGAATCTGAGGACCCAAGAAAGGAATGTCTTTTTTTCGATGATTTTTGCATATTGTTTTTTAGTACAGAATATAGTTAATTGATGGAAATTAATCATTTCTTCTCACTAGCCGTATATAGGCTAAGGTTTTAGATGGAGTCATCCTGAAAACTTCAATGCCATGGCCGGGATTTGAACCACAGATCTCCTGGTTTCCGTCCAGTCGCTCTTACCCATTGAGCTACCATAGCCAAGAATTTAAATGATGAAGCCTGGGACTCAAGTACTTATTATAGTAAGTCGCCACAAACGGTGTATCTCGAATACGAGAGCCCCTAGTGGTCTACCGGGAAAATATACGAGTCAAATGGAGAATTTAGTGTCAGGACGGCACGTTGGCCATGGTAGCTCAATGGATAAGAGCGACTGGACGGAAACTAGGAGATCCGTGCTTCAGATTATGGCCATGGCATTGAATTTTTCAGGATGAATCTATCTATACAAAATATAGTATTTACATATCACTACAGATATAAAAATGTATCATACAGTTCACTAACCAAGTAAGTTTCCAAGCAGAGCGATTATACAACTAAGGTCGCCCGCCAGACATTACAGAAATTTTCTAAACCCTCAAAGAACAGCCAGCAATTTTGCGTTCTCAAATATTCCACCTAAAACGTAATAAAAACAAAAATATATGGTACAGAAAAGCGACTACACAACTAAGGTTATCTTCATGGTGTAAATTGATTAAGGTGAGCCAAGATTCTATAGTAATATTTGCAGTATGAGCAAGAAATTAAAAGCAATAATAAAGAAGGTATATTGGGAAAATACGAGGTATAAATATAATAAAAACACTTGAATTTTTGTAGGATTGTTTTCGTATTAAATGTAAGATAAGCTGGCTGTTTTATAGAAGCCAGTACTCCGCAATATGTGGTTCAGTTTCTCTGCGCAGCCGTCATGCCGGCGTTACCAGAGAAAGCAAGCCGAAGCACGAACTTAGCCATTTAAGGATTACCAGAGATTAATAGTTCCTACTTTGTAATACTTCTGCTGTAATTAAGTTTTATGAATGAGTTACAGAAATTAGTGTTTCGAAATCTCTAGCTATTATACACAAGGTTGTACTGTACTGAGATTGTTAGTATGGCTTCCTGGTTTACGTCACATGTTCTGTAAGGTTCATTTATTCGTTTCTTTCCCTGTAGGAGCTCTTTACGTGCTATTCCTGTAGTAATCTTGTGGTACTGTTAGCATGTGGTCGTTAAACTGCCTGATCACGCCTGAGTGACCTCCATGGAAACAAATGAATTGCAGAAAAGTTGAATGGCAATTATTACCATATGAAAAACTCGTTATACAAAAGACTGGAACTTATTCATTAAACAGGTTTATGGAAATTTCACAAGGATTTGAAAGTTTGTGTAGCAGATCAGATTTTGTTGCCAATTATACAAAATTATATCCAATTCGTTTAGGTAAGAGAACTTCAAGGTTTGCAGTAAATTCATCCCATATACAGTCTTAAAGATGCTATTTTTAGCTTTGAGATAAAGAGTAATTTTCCATCAGAAGGTTAAAGGATTTTCTTGTTGCATCTTTTGAAGGAAAGAAGAATGCATTTACTTTGTCTAAATCTTCCCACAAAAATTATTACTAATATTTTCGACTACATTTGTATTTATAAATGGAATTATAAACTGAAAATTTGAATATAAAATCAATTATCAAATAAATATTAAAAATTCTTGCCTCTGATGAGATAGCTTTTGAGGTGTGTTCTGATCTGTGAAAGGGAAAGTGGAAACACTGCCACGGGGCAACTCATCCACGAGAATGTGGCTGTAAGGAATGAGTTTGACATCAACTACTCTGGAGTTTTCTGAGCAAGATTACGGATAGTTTCAGCATTTCAAGGCATACGTCTCCTTTTGAGAACACTCAAGCAATGCTGAGATCCTATCTTTGGTCGGGCTGGGATCTTGGATCATCCACTTTGTTGGACTGTGTATGGCACGTGCCAGATGAACTCAACATGAGAAGGATCACGACAATGCAAAGCATTTAACGTAGTAGATTTGAAGCAATTGAGGAGATTCGGGCAAAATCGCAGGAGGCGCTGAAAAAGGTGTTCAAAAATGATTCTCGATGGTGTTAAACTTTGGAAGAGGCGGTGGGAGCGGTGTATGCCCTCATAAGGGGATTGTTTGAATGTCGATGGTGGTGAATAAGGCAGTGTGATGTGATTTATTGTTATATTTCTGGAACTTTTAGGTAGTAGCGTTTTCATGAGCATTTGACATTTATTCGTCAGTAGAGAAACGTTTAGTGGTGATCGAAACAGAGAGACAATAGGTTTTTATTACGCCTTATCTCGAGAAAGTCATAAATCAATACAACGACATGGAATTCAAGGTGGAAATCTAAACATGCCAGCAATCACACGTTTTGTGCTCTTAAGCATAAGCAGTATCATCGTCTCGCTCAAATCTCCAATACTTTCTACTAAATCTGCCGGAATATCAAAGCTACTCTTCAGGTCGATAAGCGCATAAATGAATCGAGGTAAATCCGACTGGGCTCCTCTTTGCTTGTAATTAGTTGACACTATTTCAGGCCTTGTTTTAAGAGCTCTTGCTAGTTGGGTAGCTGAAGGGAGCAGTTAACAGCTCGTTAGGTAGTTGTGGAAGTGTTCTGCTTGCGAAGAAATTGCTTGTTGGATAGTATCGATTCCAGTTACTGTGTGTATTGTTCGTTCACTTTGTGCTTTGGTACCCTGCCACAAAAGCGCCCGGGTTCATCTCACCCTTCGGGATTTTAAGTCCCGGATATAGGACCGGTACCCACTCAGCATCGTGAGGAAATGAGGAACTATGAGAGATAGCGAATCCTGGTCAAGAATACCAGCTTTCCGGCTGAGGGTGTGAGCGAGATGCTGAACACATCTCCTTGGGTTGGCCGGCTCGGCACCGCTGTCTGTTTAGTGAACTGGTGTGCACGTCGGCCGCTGCCTTTGACGAACCCTCATAATCGTTTTACAACCCCCGACCCTCCTTCTCCCAGATCTTTCTGCAAGGTTGCCACCTTTCTCGATACGTCATGGGTATCGTACGAGGTTTCGTCTAAATAAATTATCTTATGTCCATTACTACAAAACTTCCTTAGTTTTGACATATATATACATATATATATATATAGAAACGTTTCCTTTTGTTTTCACACTTGATCGGCGTCTTTGGTATTCCTTTCGTCACAATATTTCTGACTGTATTTCTGTGAATACCCAGAATTTATCAGGTTTATTGCATGACCCCTTACCAAGATTATTTTTCAGCAAATATTTATATGTGTTCAAAACAAGCGCTTGAATTTGCTTAGAAACAGTTCCCGTTTTAACTTTGTTTTTTGAGGCTTTTCCAGTAATATAACTCGGTCTAGTTATTCACACTATTGTCATCATTTTGATTATTTTCACTTGACTGAAAGTTATCTACTACTTCATTTGCATTTACCATAACATTTCGCTCCCACGCTCTCCACATCGTGACACACAACGAATTTTTGCATGTAATGAAACAGATCAACTGGAAGTTGGAACTTTGGCAACTGAGACTCCACGTGGAGTAGACATGCGACTGTCACTTCGAGAAAATCAGGGTTGCTATTGGTCCTCAATGACAGTGTTCAATTTCTGAAGTGTGGAGATAGATTTATGACGGTCATTAGTGGGCGGGAGAGTAGTTTCCTTTGAGCGGCAAACTGCACTCCCGTTCACTAGACAGACTTTACCTGGCTCCTACGCCGTGGATTATTATTACTTACTGTTTGTTCACAAACATTTTAGCTAATGGGTAGGGGTGACTTATCTATCAGTTAACACTTAACCGGCGGCAGGAGTACTTGCCCAAAGCTGAGAGATGATTTCTTTTGCATGAAATCTCTAAAGTCATCACTAATTTCAATTCTACCGTAGCGTAATTATGTTGAGTGTTGCAAAATGAGATGATCAGCAGTAAAAGTTGCTCGTCCTACAAATTTGATGCACAGAGTTTCCGTTTAGTTGCAGCAAGAAAGACCCACCTTCACTCCTGCTGGCTTTTCTGTCCCTTCTCTCCCTAGAGATGTTTGCCTGCAGCACCAACCAGATCTTGCTTTATTCAACTGTTCCAAGTTGACTGCATTCTGTTTGCAGTCAACACATAGACGCGTGTTCTTTGTTTGGTTGCAGACCTCCTGGGGTTTGAACAGTGGCGAATGTGAATTCGTCTGCCTAATAATAATAATAATAATAATAATAATAATAATAATAATAATAATAATAATAATAATAATGTATAAATGTATTACAATTAAATGACCTATAGCAGGTAATTGTTTTTTCCTGTCAAAATGCTCCACGTATTACGTGTAAGTCCTTTTTTTTTTTTTTTTTTTTTGCTTGTTCCATTTATACCCCGCCTTTAACTACTATGGTCATATCGGCGGCCGTTCTCCTTTGGAACATACTGAAGGTGTTAACTCGTTATCTTTGTTTTTTTTTTATCATTAGATCACGCACACATTCACACTCTCATTCATACTTCCAGACTCTGGGGAAGATGGGGAATTATCTTGGTCGGAGAAAAATCCCCACCCCCACCGCCGGGAATCGAACCCGGGACCCCTAGCACGGTAGACAGGTGCTCTACCGACTGAGCTACGGGGCCAGCCGTGTAAGTCCTTTGTGAGTGCTTTGAATTTTCTTTCTCTCTTTTTTCATTCTTTTTTAGAAATCTCTTGAGCATCACCTTGTGTGCGAGCGTGTGTGACAGAAATAGACCAAGAAATAGCGTCAGGAAAAGAATGTAACAATTTGCAGCTATAATTATGCAGGGTATCTATTTGAGTATTTTTGTAGAAATAGTAGTGCACTTTGTTTTGTTCGTTGTTCGTTGTTTCAGTGTATTAGTTGCGTGATCTTCTTGTATCATGGAATTTTGACGTGATGTGGACTTTTAAGAACTATGTCATTGTGTGTAAACAATTATTGTGCAGTCGCGTTTATGTTGCAGCTGCTTAGATAAGTTGGTAGTTAGCCTTAGTTACAAGAGAAACCTCTGACCTCGAACGCTCGGAACCGCACGAAAACATGCTTCGAGCAACAATCGATCATAAACGAAACAGTGCTCCGTGTCATTTCCTTGGAAAACGTTGCATTCTGCTTCAGTGGCATTTAATAGAGAGAAACGAAGTAACAAGAGATCAATACCATAGGAGGGAAATTATACGTAATTTATTGACGTTAGGGTGTAATTACATTTTTAAATAAAAGTGCTAAAAATCCTTTGCTTAAAAAGACACATACTGTTCGCCAAGGCAAAGAAAGCCACTGACAGGAATGTGCTACCCTTACTATGTGCGACAAAAATAGTGAATGTGTATGACAGAGCCGTTAAAAAAACATGCACCATATTCAGTCGTGTACCAATACCGAGAAGATTTGTTTTCAAAAGTAGAAGGCATCAGAATGTTTTTGAATGGGCTGTAACTGAAGTGACCCAAGTGTCATAAACCCCTACCGGCAGGGTATTGGAACCGCAATTTCCCCCCTTGCACTTAATTCCCCTAAGACTTTCTTTGCTGTGGTAAACTATACGCTAAACACCCAAGAGCGATTACATTAGTCCTCAAAGTGCAGATGCAGGATTTCGATGAAGTGGTTAAAACAAAGAGCAAAAGAACAACGTTCACACCTCATAGCGTGCAGTCACCTCAATAAATGCAGTCTAATATGAAAAGCTGCACTAATTACATTTGCAAATGATGATACGGGTATGCCAATGTCATAACCTGCATGTCGCCAAGCATACTGCAATATTGGCTTATACTTTGATTCAGTAAATTGGTTGTAAATTTAAGAGCTAAGTTTAATAACGAAGTAACGCGCATGTATCTCTACTTGTGGTTCAGCACATTGCAGTCTTACAAAATTAGCAACCCTTCTGATTTAGAGCTTATAAAGGTGCCACTAGACAAGTGCGGAGTTTTGTATGGAAAATGTAAATGTAAGCAAGTTTTCGTGCGGTTTCGAGCGTTCGAGGTCAAAGATGTCCCTTCCTGGATAATCAGTATTTAAGTTCTCGACCATCTAGATATATCTAATAGATAACAGTGCTGTATGTCACTCAAAACTCGATATCAAGGCTTATTATCTTGAATTTTCAGCGAATATCCTGTTAACTTCCCTCTGTTTCAGTTAATTTGATATAAACTAAATAAATAGTCTATAACATCCCTTAAGAGCAAGGGCCTCACACCCACTGGTAGGGTCAGTTTGGCCGTTTCTTATAGGGTGAGCAAATCCCCGAGAGTTACCAGTTCTTTGTTGTATCCTTAATTAATACTGTATCGTTATATCTAGAAATGGCTGTTCATTTTCACTGTCACTTTTACTTTAGAGCTGCTACCACTTGCTTCCATTGATGTCTTTTGATCCACTTTGCATCTAGCCCATCCTTGAACTCTTGTGACCATCGTAGCCTCGGATGTCCTCTACTTCTCCTCTCTTGTCGCACATCCCATACTGTTATGGCGTATGTCCATCTCGCCACATGTCCTGCCCATTGCCATTTGATCCTCTTCGCCCTGGTGACATCTTCTAGGCCACTTTTTCTTCGCAGCACTCCATTCTTCACTTAATTTGATACGAGACATGTTTTTTAAGTCAGTACCGTTTTGGAATTAAAAAAAGACGTGCTTAGATATCGCAATAATTTTATTTTTACATGAAAGCCCGTACCTTAGTCTACTTTTCTACATAATTTCCGTGAATATTGAGGCACTTGTCATAATGTGGCACCAGTTTTTGAATACCCTCCTCATAAAATTCTGCCGCCTGACGTGTTAACCACTGTATCACATCTGTTTTGACTTCGTTATCGTCTTGAAGACGCTGACCGCCCAGATGTTTCTTCAAGTGCAGGAACAAATGGTAGTCGCTGGGCGCCAGATCAGGGCTGTATGGAGGATTATCTAGAGTTTCCCATTGAAAAGATTTGATGGGATCTTTGGCCCGATTAGCCACATGTGGACGGGCATTGTCATGCAGCAAAACGATACCCTTACCCAACTTGCCACGTCTTTAGTTCTGGATTGCACGGCGCAGATTGTTTAATGTCTCACAATAAGACGCTGCATTGATTGTCTCATTACAAGGCAGAAACTCCACTAGCAATACTCCTTTTCTGTCCCAAAAAAAACTTTGCACATGATTTTCCGGGCAGATATTGCTTGCTTAAACTTCACTTTTGTGGGTGATGATGAATGTCGCCATTCCATGGATTGTTGTTTCGATTCTGGTGTGACGTAGGCCACCCATGTTTCGTCACCAGTAACAATTGGGTCTAAAAAATCTTCACCTTCATTGTGGTACCGCTCAAGGAAAGTCATTGCACTGCCTAAACGTTGGGTTTTGTGCAAATCCGTCAACATTTTCGGAACCCAGCGTGAACACAATCCCCGGTACTTCAAGTTCTCGGTCACAATGCGATACAAAACACTACGAGAATTTTGAGGAAAATAGTAGAACAATGATGAAATTGTAAATCGTCTGTTTTCTCTCACCTTTTCGTCCACTTTCTGCACCAAGTCTTCAGTAACGACCGAAGGACGCCCACTCCGTTCTTCATTATGCACATTTGTGCTGCCATCTTTAAATGCTCTCACCCATTTCCTTACCATTCCATCACTCATAGTGTTTTGTCCGTAAATTTCACAGATCTCACGATGAATATCGATTGGTTTTACGCCTTTAGCACTAAGAAATCGTAAAACAGCCTGTACTTCACAATCGGCGGGACTCACGATTGGCGGAGGCATCTTAAACACTCAGTAACCAACGTATACAATGAAGAATCAGACTGTAATGGCGTCAGTGCGTAGACAAGAGATGTAGGTAACCAGCGCGCATGAGCGGAACGCCGACCGCAGCGCTGCGGCGGCAGAATCGCAAAACGATACTGACCTAAAAAAACATGCCTCGTATATTTTGTATTAAATATTATTTGCACTCTAAAGGTTTAAAGTTAGGAGGACTGTTTGTAATATATGTGTTTGGCATTTATTTTAGAATTAAAAAGACAATGATTTAGAAAAATTCGTATTGATAAACGTATAATGTACGATACATAATTAGTCCCCTAACTAGCTACGTTCGGTATGACCTTGTCTCTAAAACTGCCCATCGGACAGTAAACATGTTAAAATAGTGATTCAGCAGCCTGAAGCAACCGATTATTTTACAGACATGTTTAATATCATCGTTTACATTTAAATACATGGTAGTTTTAAACATTAAGTGTTAAGATCGTAATGAGGAAGCTTTCAATATTTGAATTTCATGTAAATAAGTTCTCGTAGCTTCGTTTACAAGAGATAGACATGTATTTCCTCTCATGTTGCTGCCCAGGTTTGACTAAATAAACAAATAAATAAATAAATAAAATCTGAATATTCTACCCCGGCACCTAGACAACTATACCGGGGCATATATCCAAATTTTCTCTTTATTTTTCCATAAAATCCTTACAAATGTTATAATTATACAAATCTCTCAGAAAACTACTCTACAAAAATAAAATGAAATAAAATAACAGAAATAAACACAAAAAAGCAAAAAACAAAAGAAAACAACTATAAAAATTACAAAATCCTTATTTCCTAAATCTATATCTAAATCTACTAATTCTGTAGTCCACCATGGCCTCTGCCATCACTCTCTCCCTCCGCCGCCCATGCAGTCAACTCCATTGTTAGATTATTCAATAATTCTTCCCGTCTTATCCTATTTTGTATTCTAGAACTCCTTCTTGGATCTTGTACTATTCTTCGCCTATTATCAACTCTTTCTCCTTTGAATATTTTTACCTCCCATGCTTTCTTACTTACAAAGTTAGTCAAAACTTGTAATTTATTTACCAATTGTTGATCTCGAATTATGTCATATACGATATACCCTGCTAGCGCATGCCTCTCTTCTTGTTGGTGAATTGCATATCTTCCACATTCAAATACTACATGTTCAGGATTATCTTGTTTGTTACATAATTCACATATATCATTTTCAGTTTTATTGATTTTCTTCCAATAGGTCTTATAAGGTCCGTGTCCAGTTATATAATGTATAAATCCCTTTGTTGGTTGAATAAAATTCAATTTTAGTCTCTCTTTGACGTTCTGAAAAATTTCAAACACTCTTCTACCTTCTAGACTGTCTGTCCATTCTTTTTGCCATTTATCTTTTAAACTATTTTTAATCACCCAAGATTTGTTTGTTCTGACTCCAGTTATATTATAAACTTTTTCTAAGTTTCCTTTTTTCGCCCAAAATGTTGCGCCCTTCAATCTTATTAATAAATCAATCGGCCAAATGGCCGTTGTTACTAGCAATGCCATAGTTGGTGTTGTTTTTACAGCTCCTGTCAGACGTAATAATACTTTTCTTTGCGTTCTTCTCAACAATCTTCTTATTTGTACATCATCCATCCTTTCTGCCCAAACTGCTGCCGCATAAGTCATAATTGAAGCAAAAATGGTGTTATGATATATCTGTATGTTACGCAATGGAAGTACAAAATTTAAATTGGTTATTCTTGCTAGCTTAAGCATTATTTTCTCTGTTTTCTGCCTAATATACTCCGTGTGTTTTCTGAAATGAAATTTTTCATCTATCATGATACCCAAATATCTCATCTCTTTTTCCCGTTTAATGTTCTGATTATTTATCTTCACTGTAGGATCCCGCTTTAAATTTCCCTTAAAAAGCACATAATTTGACTTGTTTGGTGCAATTTTTAGTTTTGTTCTGAAACACCAATTTGATAATGTATTTGTAACTTCTCTTGCTTTATTTTCTAGCTCTAGTCTGCTCTGTCCGTCCATCATTATGACTATGTCATCAGCATACGCTATTACATCCAAAACCTTATGATCTCTTTCCAGTAGTTCTAATAAATCTTCTGATAAAATATCCCAAAAGAGGGGCCCCAAGATAGAACCCTGAGGGCAACCCTTGGTTATCTTCTTCCTAGTTTCAAAATTTGATCCACCAATGAATACTTCTCTATTGGAACAATAATCCTTTAATAAATTATAAATAGTACTTGAATATTTCTTGTCTTTTAAAATGCCGAAAAAATACGGCCACCATAAATTATCAAAAGCGCCCGATATGTCCACAAATAATCCAATTACATAATTCTTTTGGCTTTTTGACACTGTTTCTTGAATTTTTAATATTGCATCCTCAGTTGAATATCCCTTTCTGAAACCAAATTGTTTATTATTCATACCCAGCATCAACCTATTTTCCATTATTCTTTTATATATTAACTGTTCAAAGATCTTGCCAATAGCATTTAATAAACATACTGGTCTGAAAGATTTTGGTTGCGTTCTGTCCTTATCTGCTCCTTTGCACAAAATTACAACCTTTGCCTCCTTCCACAAGTTTGGAAATCTCCCTCTTGCCAAACAATCATTAAACAAGAAACACAAAAACAAGACAATTTCTTCTCGTAGATTATACAAGACTTCATTTATAATACCATCTGGACCAGGTGCCTTCTTCTTTTTTAACTTCTGCAGAATTAATTTTATTTCTGTAATATCAAAGGGATAAACAGGATTTCCTGTATACTGCAACATCATCTGGTTTCTTTTTTCAACATGAATATCATCATCTTCTTCCTCTTTATCATCTGGCAATAACGTATGTAATAACAATTCCACCGATTCTTTCCCACTTTCTGTCATCTCCCCATTACCCTTATCTAATGTGGTTAAGATTTCTGGCTTCTTAATTTTATCCATAATAATTTTATACGGTTGTCCCCAGACATCTTGTTTTAAATTATTTTCAACGAACTGTTCCCAATGTTGTTTTCTGGTGTCTTCTAATAATTGTTTATACTTTTGTTTGGCCTCCCTATAATTCTTTAAGTTCTCTTCTCTTTCCGTATGTATGTTTGATTTTTGTTATATTCTTCTTAATTTCCTTGCTAACGATCTCAGCTTCTGCAATCTATCTGTCCATTTTATTTTATCCTTATTATTAGAAATTGTTATCTTTGGAACGGATTTTGATACTGCTACTTTTATTGCTTGTGTTAAATTTATTGCATCCAAATCCACTGATATTCCCGTATACTGTAAATTTAAATCCTTAAATACTTGCTTCATCTTATCCCAATTTGCTCTTTTATAATTATAACGTAATTCTATTTCATGTTCTTCTTGAATTACTTCCCTATTCAATATATAATCAAAATAAATCAAATTATGATCACTTGTGGTCTGACCCTGTGTGACCCACCAATTTCTAATCTTCTTCTCCGCTGTTGCTGACGCTAAAGTAATATCTATATTTTCTTCAGCACCTGCTCTATTTTGAAAGGTTGGTGGATTACCATCTTTATTTATTACATATAAATTTAATTCCGAGATATGTTCTTCCAGTTTCTCCCCTCTTTCATCTGGTCTTTTACTGAACCACCAAGTTGATTTTGCATTACAATCACATACATGCATGATTTCTTTATTTCTGAATTTATTATGAATATTTTGTAATTTATATAGAAAGGGTTCAATATCCAAACTATATTGAAAATAATAATTTGCCAATATAAAACTTCCATACTTTGTTATAACTTCAATGCAATTAACATGCGTATCCAGAAATTGCGCTATGTTTACTATTTGCAAATCTTGCTTGAAAATTACTATTGCTGCTATTGCCTTTTCCTGAGATAAGATTTGTCGGGATCTTAACGGCATATATGGAATTTTGGAATTTACCACATACGGTTCTTGAATACAGATAATATCTAATTTTAATTCTTCTGCAATTTTTCTTATTTCCGCCATAACCAATTTACTTCTTTGCCCATTTATCTGTGCAATTCTTAAGCTTTCCTCCATGAGTTACTTCCTAAATTTAATCCACCAAATACATCTCTTCTTACTTTTGCGAAATTCTCTCTATTTTCATTTACTTCCTTTGCCATATTATGATTGAAACTTCTTATATTGTCCTTAAATTTATTTACTTGGGCTATTTTATATTTATTTTGTTTAGAAGTTATAGATTTATTTGTGTTTACAGCTGATAAACATGTTGCTATAATATTTTCCGATTTATTAGATTTATTTGGAATTTTTTGTGCATTGGTCTTATAAAACGTTGTTTCTGGCTTAAAGCTAGGATTAAAATTGGCGGTTTTTACTACATTATCCTTTACGACATCTTTTTTAACAATCTCCGATCTATTTAATCCTGAATGTCTAATTTGTGCATAACAATGTGGCCAGCTTGCTGCTGAATCAAATACAACTCGACCATAACATAGAACAAGATTATTATATAATTCTTCTAGATCTAATACCTCTCCCCTTCTCTCAGAAACAATATTTAACAACAACATTAATTCTTCTAGATCTGTTGGTAGATTTTTTGTTCTTGAATCCATCCTTTCAACTGCATTTGGAACTGGAATCATAATTTTATCACCATTTTCATGAGCTCTTCTTGTAATATATCTTAATGCCGCAATTAGTGTCTTGGGTTCTTCTAATCTACTTAACTTCAATGTTTTTTCAAAATCATTATAAATTTCCTTAATATTAAACTCTTCGGTCTTTTCTTTCGTATCCTTTTGATTTATTAACGACCATTCTCCCTGTTCTCTATCCTTCTCAAACACAAACTCAACTTCTTCAACTTCGTCTACAACTTGAACATTCTCCTTTCTTTCCTCTTCTTCGCCTACTTTTTCATATATTATTTCATCATAATTTATTTCAACATTCCTTCTTGTATTCCTCTTCTTATTCTTCTTTATTGGTAAGTTAATATTTTCTTCACTGTTGACCATAATCAATTCGGGAAACAAATCTTTCTAACATCATATTATAAGTTGAACAATTCCCCTTGCCTCCGCAAATCTTGCCTCTCCTCTTGCAAGGAATACAACATTCTTCTCTTTTCTCACATTCATTCCTCAGATGTCCAATTTCTCCGCATTTTCCACACACTTTATTATTTTCCCTACAGGATTTCTTGACATGACCATAATTATAGCAATTCAAACATTTCGGTACAGAGATGAAATTCTTTACTGCTACCGCTTGAAAACCTGCATATATTCTTCCTGATTGAATGAGATTTTTCCACAATATTGGAGAAACTTCGGCCACATGATGAACTGTAGCTCTATTTCTCGGACCAGTCTTAAATCTTAAAACAAACTGTTCACTGAACTCTTCTTTCGTCATCTCGTCTATGAAGTTTTGTTCATAAATATTTTCTTGTAACTCCTCATCTGATACACCTTTCAAAACATTATACAAGATAACTTGTGGATTTCTTTTCTTCGGCTCTTCAATCTTCAATTCTTTTTCCAATAACTCTTTACAGTTTATAACTTTCTCAATATCTTCTTTTGTTTCTGTTTCAATTAGTACATTTTTGCCCGCTGGTCTCAAACTACAAATTCTTATTTTATTCTTAACAGGATTCAAATTCTTAGTAACTGTTTCTTGTAGATCTTTAATATTCATGTCATTTTTGGCTGAGATGAAAACAACATGTTTTTTATTATGTAACGCTTTCCTTACTTGTTGTTGCTTGCCAGTTTGCGCCGGAGTGGCAGTAACCTGAGCAAAAGTTTTCGGTGTCTCCATCATTGTTGCTTTAACCTCTTTCCATACTTTGACTTCTGCAAAAGCTCTTTCTTTTTCTAGATTAACCCTAAAAAATTCCTTCCTCATGCCTTCTATTAAAAATAACAATCTCTCCTTTGATCTTGTCCCCATCCTTTGATCATTTGTTAAAATAGAATTTGCTTCGTTACTTAAATCTTCAAAATTCAACATCACCTGCTCCGGACTTTCTCCAACAATATTTTCCGTTTTATTTGTTGAATCCATATTTACTGCATTTGTTTCCTCTTTCTTCTTCTCTTTTAAATCCTTTTCTTCTTTCTTCCTCTCTAAAACATCATCATCTTTGCTCTTTTTATCTTCTTTCTTCTTCTTCACATCTTTGCCTTCACCTACCTTCCCTATTTCTTTTTTCCCTCTATCATCGCTTCTTGGCGATTTCAAAGATCCCCTTTGTATATTAGTTTTGGGTTTGGCTTCTTCCATCCATTAATAAAAGCGCTTTAATACGTTAAAGCAAACCAAGAAAGGACGGGCAATACTGCGCGCCGTTTGATATTTCCCGAGATTTTTAACATTTTCAGTCTTAAATTTGTTTAGAAACTATCCTCAGAATAAGCACTGCCATCTACATCCGTATCTGCTATTGTTACTGTCAACGGTTCCTAAGAAATCTTCGTATTATTCAAAGTGTATGATTGCGGCGACTGTGAGGATATAACAAATGACAGACCTTTATATTTATAACGTCATATATTACGTTTTTTTTATTTAATTTAGGGAATTATCAGTAAAAACTACTGTGTGCGTCACATAGGCAAAAGCTTTAGCGTATGTGCTATACCAGTTCTGAGGTTTATTTTTTACATTCATTTAAACCTAAACATGTGTATCTTGAGATTTCATATAAAAGACATATTAGCAGCTTATCATCAGCGATGTAAACAATGATGAAAATATATAAGAACGATAAGACGAAGGGAACTCATGGGATATTGTTCGAAGATTTACGCTGTGTGTAAAATTTCCAGGCGGCTATGACAAATACGACTTAGAACCAAAACAGTTTAATTTCATGATGTTAAACATTGTATGGACTTAGGCTTTTATTGGGAGTCAAGATGTTAGGAAGCCCATCACTTGACCTCCAAGAGTCAATGTTATGTTTCCCTCCACATGTGGGCGCGTGTTATTGTTTACAGTGACGCTAAATAAAGCTGGCTCTCAGATACCATGTCCAGAGTTAATAACCAGCACTCCAAATTTCAGTCGTTATCATAGTGACGATGAATGACATTATGTTCAAATCAGTCTAGGGTCTATAGAGCTTAGAGTTACTCGACATTCATGTTTCAGGATAAGGGAAAACCTCCAGCTTCAAGCCATATCGGACAATGAATGAAATGATGTATGATGTTCAAATGAGTACAGGTGTCATAGGGCTTAGAGATATCAGACATTCATCTTTCAGGATAAGGGAAAACCCCAACGTTGTCATATCGGAAAATGAATGAAATGATGTTCAAATAATTACAGGGTTCACAGAGCTTAGAGTTAGCCGACATTCATATTTCAGGATAAGGGAAAACCCCAACGTTGTCATATCGGACGATGACTGAAATTATATTCAAATGAGTACAGGGTACATAGAGCTTAGAGTTGCCAGACATTCATCTTTCAGGATAAGGGAAACCTCCAACGTTAAGTCATATCGGACGATGAATGAAATAATGTTCAAATGAGTACAGGGTACATAGAGCTTAGAGTTGCCAGACATTCATCTTTCAGGATAAGAGAAAACCTCCAACGTTAAGTCATATCGGACGATGAATGAAATAATGTTCAAATGAGTACAGGGTACATAGAGCTTAGAGTTGCCAGACATTCATCTTTCAGGATAAGAGAAAACCTCCAACGTTAAGTCATATCGGACGATGAATGAAATAATGTTCAAATGAGTACAGGGTACATAGAGCTTAGAGTTGCCAGACATTCATCTTTCAGGATAAGAGAAAACCTCCAACGTTAAGTCATATCGGACGATGAATGAAATAATGTTCAAATGAGTTCAGGGTACATAGAGCTTAGAGTTACCAGACATTCATCTTTCAGGATAAGAGAAAACCTCCAACGTTAAGTCATATCGGACGATGAATGAAATAATGTTCAAATGAGTACAGGGTACATAGAGCTTAGAGTTGCCAGACATTCATCTTTCAGGATAAGGGAAACCTCCAACGTTAAGTCATATCGGACGATGAATGAAATGATGTTTAAATGAGTGCAGGGTACATAGAGCTTAGAGTTACCAGACGTTCATCTTTCAGGATAAGGGAAACCTCCAACGTTAAGTCATATCGGACGATGAATGAAATTATATTCACATGAGTACAGGGTACATAGAGCTTAGAGTAGCCACATATTTATCTACGGATAAGGAAAACCTCCAACGTTTAAGGCGTATCGGACCATGAATGAAATGATGTTCAAATGAGTACAGGGTCCACAGAGCCTAGATTTACCAGACATTCATTTTACAGGTTAAGGGAAAACGTCCAACGTTAACTCATATCAGGCGATGAATGAAATTTGTGAAATGAAGCTCAAATGAGCCCAGCGTACACAGAGCTTAGAGTTACTAGACATTCATCTTTTAGGATGAGGGAGCAACCCCGCCCCTCCCCCCAAAAAACTTATCCAGTTAACTCTCCTTTACCGACGTTACAACTCGGGACCTCTTGGACGTGAGGCAGAGACGCTGCCACCACGCTACAGATGTGGGCTGTTTGGTAAAATATGTATGAAGTGACTTTTTTAAAAATCTAATATTTTACGTTCATATGACACTTCAAGTTAATAAGGACAAAACTTTATAGAAGTGGTACATTTCTGGGTAGATAGAATGGGAATCGGGGAATGCAGTAGACTTAATCTATAGTTAAATCCTTTAAGAGCCGATCACTGTGTGATGGTTTTTGAAATTCCGTTCTACTTAGTTGCACAGAAGTGGGCCAGAGAAGAATGGCTTTCTATTTTAGAAGTGTATTAAACAATTTAAATCAATAACACAGTTACGTAAAAGTCATTCAGAAAAGTTATGAAGATTATTTTAGAGTATGTTACCAGAAAATTCAACATATGCATTTGCTTTCTCGTGAAAATATCTTAAACATATGGTATTAAATTATTGAGAAAATCAAAACTTTGAAACACTTTTTTAAAGGATAGTTTGGAGTGAGGGAGTTTGTTTGTGAAAATCTTGGTGTGGCATTCTTAGAAGATGCTCGGCTCAAATACCAAATTTATAATTTAACGCACTTTTTGTTTTCCCTTTGCACAACATTTTATTTTCTAATTCACTTTTTAATTCAGGAACTTTCAGCATTTTGAGTGAAATACAAAGCTTTACCTATTGTAAATACGTAGTTGAGAATTTGTAATGCTTGTTCCATATTCTTGTTTGAAGAATGTGAAAAGAAATTAGTTTTTAAAGCAGGTAGCAGTATAAAATGATTCAAAATTGACTGTAGATAAAGAGGTCTTCAGCCAATGACAAAACACAAGGACTCATTAATGGGAAGGTTGAAACATTGACCGACGTCAATCCTGGTTGCCCACGGGAATTTATGACTGTAATTATACCTGCTCCCCTGACAGTAATTAACCCTCCACCCTAAAGCCACCCCTTCCACCCTAACCATTACATAGGAATGTAATTCGTTTTTCCAAGAATGCCGGTAAAGGATGTACAAAGTTGAATTGTAACATTTCTGATTTTGAAATATTAAAACCTCTATACTCAAGTTAACAGCAAGAAAATGATCAAATAAAAAAATATGACGTAAAATAGGATAGAAATGACATTAATGATCAAAAGGTGATCTAATTTACACTCCAATATCTGCCCACCTCTTTAGCGTAAGTGCTAGCGTGTCTTGTCTCACGTTCAACACGTCTCAAGTTCGAATATCGGTCAAAGTGATTTATGTGATAAGCTTCATTCCGGGATTTTTCCTTATTCCTGAAAGATGGATGTTGGGTAACAGTAAGGTCCATGGACCCTGGGCTCGTTTGAACATCACTTCATTCATGGTCCGATATAACCTAACGTTGGAGGTTCTTCCTTATCCAGAATGATGAATGTCAGGTAACTCTAAGCTCCATGGACTCTGGGCTTGTTTGAACATCATTTCATTCATCGTCCGATATGACTTAACATTGGAGGTTTTCCCTTATCCAGAATGATGCATGTCAGGTAACTCTAAGCTCCATGGACTCTGGGCTCGTTTGAACATCATTTCATTCATCGTCCGATATGACTTAACATTGGAGGTTTTACCTTATCCAGAATGATGCATGTCAGGTAACTCTAAGCTCCATGGACTCTGGGCTCGTTTGAACATCATTTCATTCATCGTCCGATATGACTTAACATTGGAGGTTTTACCTTATCCAGAATGATGCATGTCAGGTAACTCTAAGCTCCATGGACTCTGGGCTCGTTTGAACATCATTTCATTCATCATCCGATATGACTTAACGTTGGAGGTTTCTCTCATCCTGAAAGATGAATGTCTGATAATTCTAAGCTCTATGTAACCTGTACTCATTTGAACATCATTTCATTCGCCGTCCGATATGACTAAACGTTTGAGGACGTTTTTTAAAATTACCACCGCTAAACCACCATCCTTCTGTTTACCACCATCATTTTGTCAGTAAAGGACATTGTCCTGGTATGGCATTAGTCGGAAGGCACCACTGAAAGGTGGCACAACCTTCCAGCGACACTATCATTGAGTTATTAAAAAAATTCATAGTTTGTGATCTATTAAGAATTTAATTAGCCATGCCTATGCTGCACCAATTGTCCTGCGCCGTGGCGTAGTGGACTAAGGAATCATGCATTGTTTCCCTGCGATGGGATGCGGCCTGGGTTCGATCCAAACCCTGGGAGGGCTGATTTTAAGTCCCGGGTATAGGATCGGTGCCCACTAAGCTTACGATAGCGGCCCTGGCCACGAAAGCAAACTTTCCTGCTGGGGGATGCCGAGCTGCCACATCTCCTCCCCGTATCGGTTGGATGATCGACCACCTCTAGCTTGCGTATGTCGGCGTGAGGCCGGCAGTCGGGTTGGCAGGCCTTGGCTCTCTCTGAGCTGTCGCGCATTGGTTTATTATTATTATTATTATTATTATTATTATTATTATTATTATTATTATTATTATTATTATTATTATTATTATTATTATTATTATTATTATTATTATTATTATTATTATTATTATTATTATTGTGTGCTATTTAAACGATGACGTGATCAGAATCATGACCCTATTGATAAGAACAACTAGAAGTGATATTTCCGGTTCATGAAGACTTTTTTTTTTTAAATTTGCATCCTTCCACGTTATGTGATATCGGACGATGAAAGAAATGATGCTCAAATGAATCCAGGATACTTAGAGCTTAGAGTTAGCTGACATTTATCTTTCAGGATAAGGGAAAAAACCTTATCGAGATAATTTACCTTGACCGGTATTCGAACTGGAGTCCTTTTGAACTTGAGTAGGCAAATGAAGTTCCTTCTATTCGAAAGAAATTTTGTATAATTTTGTATAACTGGTGAACGATGAGAGATAAACTGCAACGTATTAAACAATTTATTTCAAATATATTTTGTGGCCTCAGCCATTTTCGACATATTCGTTGTTATTGCTTTGAATTTTTTCAGTACATTGACATTTTAAATGGTTGCTTTTCAATTGATTCTGGAGGTAATCTGGAAAGACTATGGCATTTCAAAGCCAACACATTGCGACGCAATTCTTCTTATCCTATTGTATGTACTAAGAAGTGCATAATGCAGCTGTTTGTGTAAAGGTTTTACTAGATGAATGATACACTTTTTTAAGAATAGTTTGTCGAAACTGATTCAAGGTTAACAATGGTGGATAGAGAAAGTCGTGTAAATCTAACACATGAGGTATTTAAATAGCAGCAGCGTCGAGAGTTAAAAATAAACTCATTTCCTAGTGTGACATGTTTATTTCAGCAGTAAAAAGTGCCGTAACGTTAGAGCTTTACCTTGAGTTGTTCAGGAACCAAAGAAATCATTATTTGACTACTTAGACGTTGGAATGCTTGCATAAGAACGGGACAGCTGAAGTCAACCTTGTGGTTTGGAGAGCTGTCAGTTGTTTTCCTACAATTTTTCTAAGGTTAAGTGCTGTTCAGGTATAGCTTTTTATGTTCTTGAACTGCTGTAGTCTGGATGTTGGAATTCAGTGTTCTAATGTATGACTGAACTATCGACTATAGTTTTAGTGGACTTGACGTAACACCATGCTGATTGAATACGTTAATTGGACATTAGACAAATCGAAGAATAAATCAGGGATGGAATGGATATTGTGTTCCTTCCGTTTGCAGTTCTGATTTAAACAAAAAAAGCAATCAGAATAATATCTGAAACTCAGAAATTACGTGTGCCATTGAGGAGGCCCTGAGTTCGAATCTCGGTTAGAATGAGTTAGCTTTAGAAAGGTTCCCTGTCCCCTGAGAAAACACATGTCTGATAACTTTAAGCTCTTAAGACCCTGGCTACATTCACCGAGCGGGATGGCTAAGACTGTTTCGTTTGTGGTCCGCATTTGGGAGATCCGGCTTTGGTTCCCGTGGCTGGCCTGCCTAACCCATGGTTTTTTTCGGGTCGGCAGTGCTGGATAGCTTAATTACATCCCTTGAATTTCCTGTCCTCCATTTCATCTCCATTATCATTTCAAATCATCTGTCATCTGGTGGTCCGTAGAAATGTTGACGGGTGTCTCGGCGTTGCATGGCAGGATGATATGCTCTTGGCATATCTTCCTCCTCCGGTAGGACGGTCTCCAATCTCCGAACCCGACCTGGTGGGGCCGTTTCCGGACCACAGGAGGGTGGAGGTGTGGGGACTCTGCCCTCTACGCTGTCGTGGCTCCTTGGTACTGCCGCCCTCCGTCTCCTCTCGCCTCATCCTTCCTTCCGGGAATATCTCACTAGAGAGCATAGGTACAATAGACCAAGTTTGGATCTCCGTACCGAATCCCTTCCGTAGCGTAGTCCAGTCCTTTTTTTACAAATGCTCATTCTTAGATCTTCTTCGTACCAATCTAGTTGCACATTTGTAATTAAACATTTCCGAAATATTCGGTGTTATAATATATTTCTTTTATCAATAGGAAGTCGCTATTCATTTTCCTATCTCTTACCCCTGCAAAGAGAATGAAATATCGTAAATGGCATCTCATAGCGACCAGGTCTTTAAACAATTGACTATCCTTTAATCCTACTATATTCTCATTGTACTCTAATGTTTATCTCGATTGAAAATCTAAGAATAAGTGTTTGTGAAAATAGTTTGGTGAAAAATGGCTAGAGAATGTCAGACATGTAGTACAACAGACTTTTATTTACGAGGTTTCTTAACCACACTTTTATCAAAAATTGTTTTATTTAGAGTGCTAAAATGTAACGACAAACCGAGTGGAGAAGAATATAAAATATAAAATATTTAAAAATAAATATACAAAATTCGACTTAGTCAAACAACTGTGTGCTAAACCTGGAATGCTGAGACGCTGGGTTACTGAAAATAATTACTGAAAAATCACCAGTAAAAACAACTTTCCCGTAATTCTGGTAATCTTCTTAAATTATATAAAAATACTTTTATGCCATAAATACTGGTGAAATTTCGAGAAGAACCCATACCTACTTACAAATCTGAGCATTCAAAGCATTGTGCACCCAGTCATTTCAGGCAAATATCACTGGAATATGGGAGTGTCGTGTTGGTGTCACAAAGGAGTAGATTAGTGTAACTAGATAGCGCACGATGTCGCTAATGTTTTGTCATTGGATAGCACTTTTTTGATATTAATAATAACAGTATGTAGATAGAAACAAAGTTCAAAATGCTGTACCTAGGCCCCGTATTGTAAAAAGTTTAAACGTGCGGTTAGATCTAAACTATAGTATTCCTTTGAACCATATTAATGCTATGTTGTAAGATGGCGGCCCCAGCTGTACGTATATATCAGTGAGGTGTTGTATAGTAAGATTTTGTCTTCTTCGGAGTACCCTCGTTCGACTTCGGTTAGTAGCAAAATTTGGATAACAGCAAACGCAGGATGGTTGATCACCCATTGTGTGTTATGGTAGTGAAGAAAAGAAAAAAGAGGAATGATGAAAACAATGATGGGAAAGTTCGCAGATTAAATTATCCAATCCCAGGATTTTAAACTCGGTACTTTCGATGTACAAGTCGCTCACGTTAACCTTGGCACCATCTTGATCCATGACAGGCTCCTCGCACCTCCACTTACTATGGGTAAGCAAAGTAGAAATGCGTTATTGTTATGCAGGATGTTCCATGACCTCTGAGACTCTTCCATAATACATAGTGTGTATTTAGAATGTAGGGTTAACCAAAGCCTGTTATATTGTGTTCCAGAAATTGGTAGTCACAAAATAATAGGCTTTAGTACATGCCCGCATGAGTCCTTTTTACATTTTGTTACAAAAATGTTTCTGGGTGCACACAATTCCACGTTGGGACGCCAATTTGATGCAAATAATTTAATGGCGAGCAAATAAGTTGGCGAGCAATGAGGTTTCTCTCAGGGTATGCGTGGATTTGTGTGAGAAGGAGATTTTAATAACACTGGAATGCCCGTTTCCAACTTATTTATTTACTGCTTCTTCTTTTAAAACATCGAAATGAAAGTTGCCGACCAAGGGTTACCAATCTCTGTTTAGAGTTATTGACGGCAGAATGTTTATTACTCGATAAACTTTATTCGTTCCTCATATATATATATATATATATATATGAACCGACAAATATTCAAGACAGAACCAAAGGACTGCCCTAATAGGCTTCACGCCTCAGACTGCTCTCATCGGCCTGACGCCGAAGACTGTTTGAAAGACCACAGCTGCGCGTGTGGGTGTATCACTTTCACTTACTGAAAGCCCTCTTCATTCAACCAAAAATCTCTTTGTGGCTGTTTTGTCATGCCATTCTAAATGATCCACAGTATACCCTATTCCACAAGTCAAGTGAGCCCCTTTAGAAAACTGCTAAGGACACTGTTTCTTACATTGCTTTTGTTATAACAACTTTCCCCCAACTCAACTGGCCTTGCCCTTGTCGTAACAAAGAACCAACATTCCTTTGACGTCCATCATGATTCTTAACTTCTGGCAAACCTTAATTTCGGTATCAATTTTTAATAGGAAGTCTTAAAATATGTATTTCTGGTGAAATGTTTGTATCTCATTTCTGAGGACATGTAGTAGGTACTTTATACTGTAGGTAGGTAGTAAGAAAATAAAATAGATGAATAATATGAAATTAGCTTACCTCCATTACTATATATACGTGCCTACCATTATGAAATACTGTTGTTGTTTGAAATATGCCGTTAAAGAGTTTTTCTAGTTAAACATTCTAGTGGAAAATATGTATTGAGGCAACAAAGTTCTATTTTATGTGTTGTTTTGAATTTACGAGTGGATATGCACATGATAGGCAGATATAGCATTGGAATGGTGCGAGTAACATAACACGACATTTCAACATTGGGAACTCCGAGCTTGGGTTTACCAGTATGACCCAGAATCGAAGCAGCAATGGTGCAAAGTGACCATCCATCCTTCCACCAAGGCCATAGGACCGTGTGGTCACTTTCTTCTCTGCAAATAGCCATATGGTAACCGTCCCGTTTCAAGAACACAGGACAATGACTGCTGTTGATCTTACATTTAAAACGCTTAATCCGACCTTGTGCATTACAAGTGGGTTTTCTTGTCACCATTAAGTGATTACGAGGCTTTCCTTAAATATGCGACAATCTTTTGGCGTATTTTGAAAGCATTTGTCCTCTTAGATTGTCATAAAAGGTCTAAAACTTTAAAGTATTACCATTTATGCCCGATTTCACCAACAAATGTTAAGACTTAACACGAGTTTAGCAATAGTTAAAACAAAAATTACATTTCACCAACAAGTGTTAGCGTAACACTCGTGTTAAATCTCATGTTAAACTAACAAGCCGAATTTCTTATGTTAAGTCCTTAACAATTGTAAATAGTCAAGATGGCGAGCATGAACTCAGCTGTTGATGTCGATTTTCTATATTTAAGACCGTCTAAATGGCATTCGTAATAGAGTAGGGCCTATGAGGAGAAATTACTTTGAGGAACTATCAGAAGAAAATTGTTCTACTGAGGTATAGACTGTCGAAACATGTTGCTATGAAGGTTACTGCGGAAGTACAAGAGAGGTTAGAACATGCATCGAAAGGATTATGGCGATCTCACTTTTGCTTCAAATATCAATAACCTTGCGATTTTATAATTCACTGAATTATGTGGATAATACACTGTCTACCTCCAGTCTTGAAACGTTCAAGTCACTTGTCTTTCTTCGCACCACGTTTTAAATTTACGTAATAATGAGATAGAATATACATCGAAAGGAATATGCCGATCTCGTCTTTGCTTCAAGTATTAATAACTTTGGGATTTTATAATTCACTGAATTATGTGGATAATACATTGTCCACCTCCCGTCTTGAAACTTAAGGCACTTGTTCTTCGCACCTCGTTTTAAATTTACGTAATACTGACAAGTTGTTTGGTGCTTGTAGTAGTGACACATGCATTTGAATTAAATTCGTTTCCAATATTTTCCCCGCGACATCTTTCTCTTTTACATTCACTGCTTCTGTCCTCTTATTTTCCACGATATTCTTACACTTCGTCAATTAACAATTTTCTCCGTCGACGAGAAATTTGTCTCACGGCTTTATTTATGATTTTGTTCATCCGCCATTTGTGCAGACGAAAATGAAAACAAAAGCGCATCGCAGCTCATCCATAGCCTTCTATAGCTGTGATATTTACAAGTTAATTGGCGTTAACACAGGTTTGTTAACATTTTCAGAAAACAGGTTGGTGAAATGCACGAAATTTAACATTAGTTTTAGCGCTGTGACAATTGTTACATTACATTTGTTAACGTCGATTTTAACATCTGTTGGTGAAATCGGGCATTAAGGTATTAAAAGCAAGGTGGCCCGGGTTCGATCCCAGGCAAAGTGAGATTTGTGGTAGACAACGTGGTGCTGGGACGTGTTTTCTACGATTCCTCCGGTTTCCCCCGTCAGCATTCCACAAATTCCCCCATCATGATCTTTCCTATCATTTATCTCGTCTCATATATCATCCACTGCCTTCACCTTCACACCAGACATTGGGCTGATCACCTATCCTGGTTCTCTATTGGATACAAAGCTTCGGTTCCTCAGACCCAACCTTAAAAGGGATTTATATATATATATATATATATATATATATATATATATATATATTATATTCTGCATTTCTTATGTCTTGGCCTCTAGATGCTCTACCAAGACACATTTACTCAAACATAATAATTATATTGGTATTTACAAACATTTTGCAGAAAAGCTAACCTACACTAACCTATCTAATCTAACCTAACCAATCTAATTGCTACAATTGTAGCTTACAATTTTCACAATCCAAACTACTTCTACCTTCCTATCCCTAATAAATCCATCTAACCTTTTGTTGTGTTGATGTTTTCTTCTTCTGACGCTTCAAATCCTTCTGTTGAATCCTT